>JAAGNO010003081.1:6181-17121 GCA_033439905.1 Ceryle rudis | reverse complement strand
AGATGTGTTTTCCCAAGACTTTGAAAAAATTACATGACTTTTCACGTTATTGCATATATTAGCTATTCCTATAAGGATTCCACTACTAAAGCTGTGAGTCTGTCCAGGCTTATGCCTGATACTAATTGTTTAAATCAATGCAAAATTGATATAAAAATGCAACCACTAATGTGGATAGGAAGATGTGATCTGATTAGATTTTTAAACCTATCTTTGTCTAACTGTGTACAAATTTCAGAGAATTTGGAAGGCACAAGACTGTAGCAGTTTAAAACCAGTAACTCCATTAAAAGTCTTTTTACATATTCAATTAGTCATCAAGTCCATAACAATGAAACAGAGGTGGTGTCTTCCCTTCTTCTGCCATGCTGAAGCATGCTTTGGTGAGCAGACTGTGAAACTGCAAAAATCAAATATTTGTCTATATTGTAAAAGGAACACTGTTATATTTTGGTTACCTACAATACTGTTGATGGAATTTCCCTGACACTTGATTCTTAAACAACTACAAGAAAAGAAAATGGGTTTTTTTGGCTAAAGGACAGAATCAATATTCTTTAAAAAAGTCATCTGTTAAAAGATCCATCACAAAAATTAAGAAATAATTTCTGGAAAGCCTATAGAAAATTCAATGACATTCTGAGAACATCTGATAATATTTGGGGTAACACTCACTGACTTTAAACATCTCCAATGTAACAATCTAAGAACTTGTAGGTTGCAATATATCTGATTGATTTTAGATGACTATTTGTGGATACCTACCAATCTTTTCTGAGTTTTGTTGGTGAAGACAACCAAGGGTAACTAATTCAAATGTTGACTTTTACGCTACAGATGCCACCACTTGGCCAGTTGACTTCTACTCATAGTGACCTAAGTTCACCACATTGTGAAATAGAGTCAGACTAGCCCCAGTCACAATGTCAATGAGACATGGAGACAAGGACAGAGTTGCTACCATCACCTCCACACTGTATGTTTATGACCTTCAGCTTCACAGTATCTGATGCCTGGCGGTTGCTTGATGGACACTCTATGTGTCAACACACTACTTTGGACTCTCTGCTATTCTCTAAGCTGCTATTTAGATACCACAAGCCCCTAGATACTTAATTCTTCACAACAAGTGGAATGTCAACAGAAGAAACCCCATCCAGCAGCAGGCCAGTTTTGATCCTCATCACTAGAACTATGCCATGGATCAAACCCAAGATGATAACAAATCAATTGAAAATATATGAAAATTAGATCATATGTGAAAGCTATGCATAACAATACACTTCATTTCTTGATATAGGGGTTAGTTAAAACTAGCTGTAATACAAAACAACAAAACAAAGTCACTGTATGAAACATTGAATTGTATAATTCTCAAAGAAAATGGATGAAAAAACCCCTTTCTTTTAAAACAAGCAATTATCACTCTGAATAATGTTAAGAAGAAATGCCTGCTGTTTCTCTGGAGACATTTCTGAGCTGTAGCAACCCACAGGAAAAAGGCTGTCAGACAGGTTGAGTTACACTGATAACCATGTCAGACTGAGTTAGGTTTGATATTTTCCAAGTGTGTGATCAGTTGCTGAAGGCTTTGAAGTGGCAAGCATGATGCGAGTCTGAATTTCCTGCAGAGTTCCTGATCAGAAGGGGAGGTTTCTTACTTAAACATGCAGGCCCAACTTCCAGCCCATCTCCTCTTACTCTGCATCAAACAGGATCAGGCTCAGGAGAGCAGGTGCAATTAAAGTGCCTGCTTTCAGTTTTCTTGGTGCTCAGAAGACAGGAATTGATGTGTAAATGCTGTTGTTTCCTTCTCCTCCTGTTTTATTTGGTCACGGCAGACATGCAAAGCCTGAAAGAAGGCTGTAAAATATCTGAGCCATTCTCATGTAGAACTGAGAGGATCTGGTCTCTCATGATCATCTACTTTCTCATCTAGTCAAACCTGAACACCTGATTATCACATCCCCTGTTAGGAACTGAAAACCAAGAGTTACTGTGACATTAAATTAACCTAGGAAAAAAATAACGAACATTAATCTTATCCTTCTACTTCTGGCAAATTTTGTGTCATGTTTCTACAGATAAATCATAGGATTCCTGGCTTAAAGAGGAAATGGGCTGATGTTTTCATTCAGCATATTTGTCACCATGTTGTTTTCTGAAGGCCACTGAAGTTCTTTGGGACTGTGTGTGTGGTAGAACAGCATTAGCTATTTGTGGTCAACCTGAAAAATGTCACCGGAGATTAACATTCCCACAAGGCAACAGAGGATTTTGACTTTCTGTCAGCATAGTGAAAGTGACATCCACCCAAACCAGAGTCACATTATCTCATCTTATGAGTCTCAGTAATGGTCACAATTAGCCCACATCAATGAGCTACAGCTAATGAGGAGGTAAAGGACAGAAGAAAATGGAAATCTGAACAGGCAAGTTTTGGACCTGCCCTTTCCTCCTTTCAGTCTGCTTTTCCTCTTCACAGCTCTCCTGCTATCCCTCACACCCTCTCAGCTCTTTTTCCTTATTTCAAGATGCACAACAGCTCTGGTTTCTGGTATTTTACTGCCACAGCTCCCTCCATCAAAGCCTGGATCAACCCTTGGTCATGAGTTTCCTTCGCTTCCCTGAGTTTTTCCACCTTTGCTCACCTACACCAAACCCCAAGGTTTTTTCCACCCATTGGGGTTTCTTCCACTGCTTCAGCTCTTCTTTGTGCTAAGGTACCTTGATTCATCTCTGATGAAGGTTGTGATCTTGTTACCATACAGCCAAATCTTTTGAGGAAATACAGTGTCTCCAGTCCTCATCATTTACTATACCACAGACTGGTTACACTGTTGTTCCCAGGATTTTTTCCAATGGAGCCACACCTGTCGTGAAGTCCCATATCAAAAGATGCCTCTGTTTCAGGCCTGATGAATGGTCACAATTAAAGCACAAGGATGTGCACTGCTGACAGTACTCCTAAATTTGATACTGATTTTATCTGCAGGAGTATGAGAATGTTGGTGCATTTTCTTCCTGATTTTCTGCAGTGAAGCTGCAGAGCCACTCACCCTTCATTCTGCATTTCCACAGTAGATCACTCCCATTTCAGTGTACTGTTGTACAGTGTACTGTTTTACAGTTCATCATCTTAAATTGCATTCAACTGTTTCTACTTTATTTATCTAATGTGTTAGCTTCATATACAGCTTTTCAACAGTTCATACTTTATAGAAATAAATAAGAGAAAAGAGCATGTTTTATTAGTGAGAAATATTATTTCCTTATGACTAATTATAAGCTGCAGTGCAATTAATATTTATACAGCTGATTAACTTTCAAACGTTTTCTTGCTAAATGGTGATTTTCTGAAAAAGGTATTGCAGAAAGGCTGCATTTAAAGTCACCACTTCAGAGTTATTTTCAAAATGATAGTAATGCAATGTTTTTGTGACTGCAGCAACAGACAATGTTAGGTTGATATAGAGACAGAAGTGATGTGATGACTTCATGGAAGTGAGTGACTTTACAGGGACAGTTTGGGAACGGTTGCTTCATATATGAGCTTGGCTTTGAAGAAAAAAGACAGATGAAGATTTGTAAATCTAAGGCTTCTCTATGTATAAAATGCCAAATAACTTCCCTCTGACTAAATCTACAGCTGAAAGAAGATAAATATTTCAACAGTACTTCCTCAGGCCCATTTATTTTAATATCTATTAGGAAAATAAGATTTATGCCCATACATTAAGTTTATCATATGGGATAAACACCACAATTCAGTAAAGGTGCTATATCTGAAAGAGTTTCCCAGTAGGTGAAAAACAGAAATAATTTCCAGGCAGTAGAACGTGGGGGTTTTTTTTTTCTGGTTAACTATGTAGTCATCAATCATAAAACATTCTCTTCTGGTTTTGAATCAGCCCTTTTGGATAGATGCTAAAATTTACTTTAAAAAAAGTATATATTTATGAAAATGATGATAAGAAAAGAAATATCCCTTTCTAGAACATCCTTTCTTATGTTCTTTGTCAGAAGAAATAACAGGAAAGAAAAAGATTTGTACATTTTCCAAATGTGGTATTGAAAATTTGTACAGGGCATCAGCACATGAATAAATGCCGCTGAACAACATTTCAGTCAATCTGAAAACTGGTGTCAGCCCACAATAAAAATAATGAAAAAATGCCAAACTCACCAGTTCTAGCTACCATTAATGTCAAACAGAAAGATGCGCAAATGAAACAGAAACAAAGAATGAACTACAGCAGTATTCACAAAAATGAACAGTACTTGGAGAAAGTCCTTGGAATGAGACATAGAAAAGCCAAATCTTTTGTACTTAGCTGTTACTTGTGGTCAAGCAGAAATACAAATATCTTGTTAGAATGAATCCAGTGGAAGACCATTCCAAGGAAATAGAGAGCATCTCCGGAAACACTAAGTTGAGAGCAGCATACAAAGGCTTGAAGGGGACACACAGGCAGTGAAAGGACAAGGAGCAATGGACAGAAGTTGCAACAGAAGAAATTCAAGTTAGACATTTGTAAACAAAATTTTCACAGAGAGGTTGGTCAAAAGTGGAGACACGCTGTTCAGAGGTGTTTAAAAGTTGCTGAACAGGTCCTGAACAACCTGACCTAACACTGAGATGGCAAGTCCCAGCTTTGAGTAGGGGTTAGTACAGAAACTTGCAGTGGCCTTGAGCGTCTTGTAAGTCAAACACTATTCTGAAAATGTTATTCAGTAGAGAACTGTTTCCTTCCTGACACTGACTCTGCAACATAGCTTCTGGACTGGACAACCTAGAGAGACATAGAAAGTTTGGTGGCCAAGCAGCTCCTATGCAGTGAATTAAAGCAAAAAAGGAAGCATAACTGTCTGATACAAAACTTTCAGGCCACTCTAAAAGTAGATTTCATGAGTTTAATTTCTGACTTTCAAACCCTTTGTGGCCAGTGTGGCATCAATGGGTCAGAAAGGTGAGGGAAGCGATGTTTCCCTTGATAAAAGGAATGAGCTGCTGAGCATGAGGTTCATGCTAAGCACATGGTGCAGCAGTGTGTGCTGGGAGATGTGAAGGGTGTGATTTAAGGTACTATCATGCACAAAATTTAACAGACACCTGCACACAAACAGATCCTGACTTATGCATCCCAATGGGGAGCTGACATCCTCACCAAGAATTATTCATGTTTGGTAAATGCATAGTATTAAAAAGATGAGACCATATATTAAACCCTCGTTCCTTATAATGCCCTACTTTCCCATAGCCTCCTTGCTCCCATCTTCTCCTTTCATGACGAGGTACTATATATTTCCCAAGTCCCCTCCAAAAAGAGACTTCCCATTTTGCAAGATCCACATGTAGGTGTCTGAACTTGCAGTGTCTGTAGGCACACAGTTCCCTTTATACAGGAAAGAGGCATATTTTAATCTCTAAAAAAGATTTTAGGAAAAAAGAGCCAAAAGAATGGGGAGAGCAGCAGTATCAAAGTCCTGTGAAAGAAAAAGAGATGTGGATAGAGGTAGGGCTGGGGTGGTTTCCTTGCTGGTGGCAGTGAACATTTGTATCAGAATAAATGCAAACTGTTGCAAATGAATCATAGAATTGTTTAGGTTGCAAAAGACTTTTAAGATCATTGAGTCCAACTGTAAACCTCACACTGTCAAACCCACCACTAAGCCATTAACCCCAGGGGATTGCCAGTTTCTGGCATTTATTTTGGAAAAAGACAAACAAATGGCAGGATTACAAGGAGACAAGCAGCATCTAACATCATATGATATAATTTATATCATATGAAGAGAAACAAGAAAACAGTAATGGTAATGGGTACACCCACACTGGGGTGTGGGCTGGTCTTTTGGTTTCATAAGCTAATCTTTGTGTGGTGCATGCTAATTCCCATCTCACAATACCCACCTACCACATGGGTGTTTATCTTTCTGAGGAACTCAGACTGTGTTCATTTATTAGCACAGACAGTTTGGGCAATCCCTTGCTCTTTTCAGAGACTCACAGCTCTACAGTCCAGAAGGGAAAATTAAAGCATCTCATCGGAGGACACATATGCCATGGCCCACAGTACTTCCCATCGTGGTTCTGGGCTTTCAAACACCACTGAGAACTGATGTAAAGATGTTGAAAGAAAAAAGTATAGATCCCTAGGTGTTTTGTTACAAGCCATCAGTGGTAAAAAGTGTCTTTTTTCAAGGTTGAGTGCAGCTATTTTCTGCATCCAGGACTTCGGCTGTGTTGCTTTGCTTTTATCTGATATAACACTCTACCCTCCCATGTAGATATTTCCAGACTTTAATCAAGCTATGTTGTCATGACCTGTTCTCTCAGATAAATTTATTTATCATTTAAATAACTCACTGTACAGCAATTATTTCCAGTTTGAAGTGATTCTTGAACCCTGTATCCTTGTCTGCATCAGCACAATGCTATATCAGTCATATTTCATAACCCTGAAAGCTTCATCAAGGTAAGACCACTTTGGCAAGAAGGACAGAAACCTCACTGTAGCCCTGTGCAATCCATTCAGATGTCTGCAGGTATCCTGATTTCAGCTGGGATAGAATTAATTTTTCTTCTTAGTAGCTAGAATGGTGCTGTATTTTGGATTCTGTATGGGAACTGGTATGAGAAGAATCTTGATAACACACTGATGTTTTTAGTTGTTGCTAAGAAATCAAAGATTTTTCAACTTCCCATGTCTTACTAGGGTGCAGGTGCACAAGAAGCTGTGAGGGAGAATAGCCAGAGCAATGGATCCAAACTGGCCAATGGAATATTTCATATCACGCAACATCATGATCAGTATGTAGATGAGGGTTGGCCAGGAAGCTGGCTCTCTTCTGGGATTGAGATTTTCAGCATTTTTTATAACAAGTTATGAAAATAACTAGTCAGGAATGTATTTGGCATTGTTCAGCAGGTGGTGCACAATTGCATTGTGCATCATTCATTTGTATATTCTATTATTACTTTTACTATCATCATTATTATTTTAATAATATTTTATTTCAATTACTAAATTGTCTTTATCTCAACCTATAAGTCTCCTTACCTCTACTCCTACAATTCTCTTCCTAATTCCCTGGGGCAGGAGAAGGGTGAGTGAGCAGCTGTGTGGTGTTTTGCTGCTGGCTGGGTTCAAACACAACTTCGCAACAGCAGGTGAAGACAGAAAACTCCTCTGCCTTGCCTTTATTCAGCTGTAGATCTGTGTGTTTCTCTCTTCAGGGACATGGTAGGTTTGTTGTCCCATCTGTAACCCAAGAGAAGGGATGCTCCCATCTGCTGCTACCTTTCCCTCAGCAAGCAGTCAGTAAAGGCACTTCCCAGGCCCCACCATAGCTACCACCCTTGGATAGACACTCATGAAAGATGAGGATGAATCCATGTCCCACTCAGGACCCCTAGGACAGGTTTTCTCCCCAGAGCTGATCCTGGAGAAACATGGCCACCCAAATCCAGGGCAGCCACAGACTGTTGGAGGGAGGATGAGGTGGGATGAGAGCCCAACCACGCTCGTCAGTGAGTTATTATCACATGCTGCAGAGAACATGTGGTGGCTTTTTCCCTGCCTACTGCTTGCAAGCCTACAACTTTATTCTGTTAATTTCAGTGGGAATGTGATGAGTAGGTGAGTATGTCCTCTGAATTGGTATTTTAGGCAGAAAATATTAATCTATGTATATTTGATAATAGATGATGCATTACTTATTTTGATTTCTTTTGGATGATTTCCTATAATACCCACACATACAACAACAAAAAAGAAGAAGGACAAAGTTTTTTTGGGCCACTGTACTTTGTATGTACCAGTGACATGGTAAGTAGTGGTTGGGGGGCGGGGGGGGGAAGTTGCAGGGAGCTGGTAGAACTTATCAGACAAACTCCCTTTGAGGCTGAAATGTGTTCTGTAACATTGAGAAAAATATTGCATGGGCAATAGCAGTGCTGGCTACCCCCAGGTCAAACCAGTAAGTCTTGGCATCAGCCAACCTCAGAAAACCACATCTCGGTTATTATTCTCCTTCAGTCTTTGAATCCTCCATTGAGATTCCAGAGATGAACTGTCTGGTATTTTTGTGGTTAGATTGTCTGTCCATTTGTAACCCTGTTGAGTCAGCTTGGCAATGTTGTCAAATTTGGGTGCAGACGTATAGGAAGCCACCAAGGGGGAGTGCATTGAGAATTGATTTGAGCCATTCTTTCTGCTGCTGACATAAACATGCTCAACACTTACAAATCTCTCTGCTGCCAAAAATTACCACCACCTATGAAACGGTGTCTCACGGGGTTACAGAATTTCAGAGCAGTGCCATTGGAGGTCAGATTTCAGTAAGGAACAAGCCAAAAATGCTAAATATATATATCCAGAATTTGGAGGCATTTGGTTTTAGTTCTCACAAATCCCTTGTTATTCTTTCCTTTAATACTTGTTTAAAACAAGTTCCTACAACTTCTCCTTTTGCTCAGTCCCTATCATTTCCCTTCCTTCTCCATCCCTATCATTTCCCTTCCTTCTCCATTATAAAAGAAAAAAAAAAAAAAAAAAAAAAAAAAAAAAAAAAAAAAATCTGTGTATTGAGCAGAAATTATCCAGGCAGTCATTGTACCTGAGGTTTGGGAAATCTGAACAGGGCACTTCAGTTTTACTCCCTGTTTCATGACATTGATGTAAAAAGGAATTTAAAACTTCAGTTTGATCTCCAGCTTGATTGAATTTTTCATAACAATGATCAAGGAGCAGAGATAAGTCTAGAACAAATATTTCCAATAAAAATACAGGATTAAAAGAATCATCATGATATTTACATTATGAAAAAAACAAAGACTTTGTCAGAAAACAAGCTTGATAAGAAGACATCATTCACCTGAAAATATAGTCTCAAAGCTCCCCATTTATATCTTTTGTATTGCAATTTGCTTTCTGGTACCCATTTTTAGGTATCAAATTAAAATTAACTTTAAACAATGACATTAGAAGTTGTGCTAGATAAACTGTATCTGCTACAATTTGGGATCTCTTCACTTATCTCAGACAGTCATCCCAGGACTGTCCCATATCCCAGGACTTTGCAAGAAATATTCCAGCAGGGAAATGTGCTATGCAACTAACCTGAGCAGCTCCATCCCACCCTTCCAATTGTATAATTCCTTTTTTCTTGGGTGCACCCATAATTTTCTGAGTCTCATCATGAAATTTCACCATTACTTTCCCTCAGGAACAATTTCAGCCTAAAATCTGCTTAGTTCAGTCTCATCCAGTCAGTTTGAATAGCTAGTACAAGTACTTCTTAGACAAGAATCTTGCTTCTTCCTTTCCCTTTTCAGTCTCAGAGAGGCTTTTTTTTCTTTTTTTTTTTTTTTCCTTAGGACACTTTGAATCAGATTCCATGATGTCCTCTTGATCACTAGAAAGTGATAAGTGCTTTAAATTTCCTTAGGAGTTGCTAGTATTGTTAATTTGGCCTCTTCTTGAGAGTATCTCTGAATTCTCCAGCTGTCCTTGCTCTCCATCCTTTACTTCTTCTCTAACTCCAGTTACAGAAGCACACTGATGGCGGGAAGGCTGTGCAGGAGATGAGAAAGCCCCTGCCACAGGACCCAGATTACTTATGCCATACTGGACAAGAATAATTAAGGAAAACAACAACCTCCTTCCCTCCCACTGATGAATGTCACCCAACCAAAAGCAGTTCTTAACCTTGGGTCCATAGTGTCCAACCTCCATCAGAACATATATCCTCCTAAACCCTATTTGGCTTATAAGCACACGTGTGCACATACACACACAGACACGCACACAGATACACACCCCCTTTCCTGTTCAGATATCTGTGAGCTGAAGAGAAGTACAGACCTGGATGAATACTCTGAGCTTAACGAGCACACTGCTGGTCAGGAGAAGGACCAGTGCCACTGTCAGTCACCATGTGTGCCATGTAGAGGGTCCTGCTGACCTCAAGGAAAGGTAGCTCCCTTCCTTTTGGCAGAGACAAAGAGGGTTTGGAAGGAGGCCTTTCAAAGTCTGCTTCACTTGCACTGTTTTTGTGTTTTCCTCTAACCTCTTTCTGAACTCTTGGAGGAAAAGCTGTGAACTGAAGCTGACAGAGCTCAGTTTCTGTCTTTCCCACAAAGACTTCTGTTCTACAGGAAATAACTCTTTTTTACAAAAAGAAAAAACATATGAAATACTCAGACTTAACAATGCTCATATTTCAAAAGGGACAGTGTGAAGAGGGCATGAGGGACTTGCTTTCTGAATGGGTTTGCTCATCCTGAATAAAAGCTGGCATCTTCTAATAGACTGAATTTTCTTTTCGAGCAAACAGTCCATCTAAACTGACAAGCTTCTGAGTACAGCCTCCTAAGTAAACAGCCTTGTCTCCTTTTCGCAGAAACATTGCAATTATTATAAGTACTGCAGATGGGAAAACAATCTGAAAGAAGAGAAGCTGATGGACTCCAGGAAGGACGAGGAGCTGGCATATGGACTTTGATCTACGGGAAGAGTCCTTTTGTGATAAAAATGAACCAGGGCAAGTATTTGTGTTCACTTCTGCTTCTGAAAGAACAGCTTCCAGAGAATATTTTGTCATCAAGATAATCTATTTTAGGTTATCTAGATCTCATATATAAGGTTAAATACAAATCAGTTCTTGCTAAACTATGTGACAATGTATATTTGACTTGGCAGAAATGCTAGTTCTTCAGTTTGAGACAGCTCAGAGGTCAATGACAACCTTTAGCTTGTCCATGAAGAGCAAGAGCTTTCCTGAATGTCATTCAGGATTAGCCCACAATTTCTCCTCTACATCTCTGAGAAAAAAAAGAAAAAAAAAAAAAAAAAAAAAGATATCTCTGTCCCCAACTTTTAAAAAAAAGTATTAGTTCTTTTAGCTCTGGCCTGCTCTGAGTGATTTGGAAACCC
>JAAGNO010003080.1:20826-32580 GCA_033439905.1 Ceryle rudis | reverse complement strand
GGTAATTAGCAATAGAACAAGGGGGAATGGCTTCAAACTGCAACAGGGTAGGTTTAGACTGGACATTAGGAAAAAAATTTTCACAGGAAGAGTAGTCAGACACTGGAATAGGCTGCCCAGGGAGGTGTTTGAGTCATCATCCCTGGATGTGTTTAAGGGTCATTTGGATGTGTGTGTTGGGGGATGGTGTAGGGGAGAACTTTGTAGAGTAGTGTTAGTGGTTGGACTTGATGATCCCAAGGGTCTTTTCCAACCTGAATGATTCTGTGATTCTGTGATTAACCTACTTCTGCTGGTTTTGAATTACTAATAGGAGGACAGAAGCCCTATTTTTTTAACTAAAAGAAAAAGCCTGATATAAGTGGAGGTAGAGTGGGGTTTTTTCACTCCATTATCTTCTATTTTGTCAAATGACAAAACTGTAGGAGTCGTGCAGGTCTTGATAGCTTACCTTGTTCCTTTGCCACAGGATTCCTGTAAGATAGTAGATGAAAATTCAGCTTGTCTTTGTCACAACTCATCATCTTTAGAAAGGGATGATGATGTATGATTCAAGCAGTGGCAGATACTTCTATAGGCTTGCCACAAATCAAGAGACATGCATAACACAGAGAGACTCTTCAAAAGTAGCAATATGCTAAGATTCTTCTACACCATGGAAATAAAAATTTAAAAAATCTACCTGATTGGACCAGAAATGTGGGCTGTGAAGTATTTGTTTACTTTTTTCTAGTTAATTTTTCTTATCAGCTATGCTCAAATCAGGGCTATATGAATAATTATATAAGAAACTTTCATTCTCATTGGAGGTACATTAGAATTTAGCAAGTCATGAGAGCTCTAGGTCAACTCTATGACAGCCTGTAATTTATGTCTGTATGGAAAACACTATTACTCTGGTTTCATTTTCCCATTTCGTAGTCCTAAATAATACTGTACTGAAGCAGTGTGTGTTGTAACTGTCGAGAAAATATGAAGAAAATATATAACTATGCTAATCCAGAATAGATTTTTACTTTTAAAAATGGATGTATAATCCCTGATGAATAATTAATTCAGGTAGGATTCTCTTCTTAGTCCTTTGGGCATTGCCACTTCTCAAGAGAGAAGCTTCAGTTTTGCTTTTCTTCAGATTTACACATAGGGATGGTAAAACTAAGGACCTTGGTGCTATTGATATTTTTCTGGGCTTGCACAAAATTCTGGTGTTTTGTCCTGATAAAACTTCTTATGCTTTGTGTGTGATTTTTTTTTTTTTTTGCTCTGCCTAAAAAGTGAAAGAAGACTTCCAGCAAAAATTTTCTACCAGACTGAATGATCTCCATATAGGCAAGTTTGATTTAATCTAATTTGTTATGGGTATAGTTTAAATGATTTCTATACTTAAAGTATTCTAAAATACTCATTGAGAAAGTTTGTTGGCCTTCTGTAGCAGTTCCCTGCCCTTCAGATCGGATATTTTAGTTTTATTTTACTAGTATATGCAGGTATTTTTTGCTAGTGTTGTGTTAGTGTGGCAAAGGTTTGTTGGTTTTTGTTTTTTTCTTTTGGTGAGGGATACTGGCAGAAAAAAACCACAGGCTGTATTAAAACTGAAGTCTTATCAAAAATATTATCAATACACTTTTTAATCCCAGCTGGTGGTTGTTGCCATTTCTTCTACTGACAGCTTGACATGGAAAGAGATTCTTTTCCTTGTTATAGAGGAGCACAGGACATAGCATATTTAATTTCAGACACTTCCAGTTTCTCTCTTGGTCTCTCTCTTCTTTGTTTTTTGGTGTCCTGTCCCCCCTCCAATGCAATTCTTCCTTAAAGCTTTCCTTCAACTGAGTACCACTCACAAAGTTTTGTATTGGGGAAACAAAAGCACTGACACAGCATATGTTTGACACTACAAAGCAACACTCTTCTTTGAGTAAGACATTTATGAAATATCTGTAAAGATATGCTAATATTAACATTGCTGCATAAGGCTTTCAGATAATTTAAGTCATGCTTTGAGATTCTGCATTCAAGTTGGAGAGCTGCTGTTTAAACTTAATGTACGGTAAAAAAAGAAAAACTGGTGCATAATGCAGGAGATGGGGATCAGAGTTATTTTTTGAGTAGAGTCTGGAATTTGCGTAAAGCAGCAGTATCTCATTCAGCACTTTCTAACTCCTGCAAAGTGCAAGGTAGGGAGCATAGGGCCCAGCAATGCCATCTTGACTACAATTAAAGGCTTTTGTAGGTGAAATGATTCTACAGTAGCAAAAGCTATCTTGAATCTGTATGTTTTCCTGTGCTTAACCCATTCTTGTTAGTGCATATTTCATGCACAAAAGGAGATGGATTCTTATTTATGGATCCCTGGGGCATTTAAGAGTTATGTTCAAGACTGGAACTGGACAACATTTCTAAAGCTTATGTCCATAAATCTCTACTGTTGAATAAACCAAATCTGTGGACCTGACTGTTGGACTAAGTGGCATAGATTGCCAGTGTTTGAACTAGATTTGGTCTTGTGACTTTTCTTGGTGATATCTAGGACGCTCTAACTCATAACATGTGTGCGCATGTTTGCATACTTTTCTCCTCAAAGTTTCTGAAATAGTATGAACAAAGCGGTACACCTTAGAAAGCAGTATTTTCAAGGCATGAGTTTGCATACTTCAGGTGCTACATCAGTTGTGTTACATCAGTTGTGTCAGGGCATGTAAGAGTATTTGAGAGTGTAAAACCTATTGAGATAAAATTAGAGGCATGTAGAAAGCAAGACAGAATAAAACCTCATATAGGCTTTCCTGCACAGTCAGTTGAGAATGGTTCTTGGTGCATGCTACGCCATGGTGTGTGTCTGGATATTGTCTGCGTGTCTTGGGGACAGCTGTAACAAGCACAGTGGATGAGCAGCAGTCAGTTCAGGATTGATCTCTGTTTTATTTTGAAGCAAAGACATCATACCCTCTGTGGAAAATAAAGCATGCTCTGTCCTAAAATGTACCATGGTCACAGATCAGTAAATGGCTTGTGTCAAGGGTAAACATCAAGAGGAAATGCTGCTCAAGAGAAACCCAAGTTTTCTTTAGAGCAATAGATACATAGCAGTTACAGATAAATGCAGCTTGAAAATGGGAAGAAGGAACGTTGAAGGAAAAATCCATGAGTTTACTGAGTTTCTTGGACATTCTACAAACAGCAATAGGGCAAATATCCCACTATATTTTATGAAAATAATTAAGATATTATGAATTATGCTATGATTATGAATTATGAATACTGCTTTTATGAAGAACTATGAGTGAATTTCCTTTGCAGATTTGCAGTACAAGAATTTTAAAGTGCATTATACAAAGTATAAGGGCTCAAGCCTACATATATTACCATAGATTCTGATGAAAGTGCTGTGAACTTCAATAATTCTCTGCCGAGAAGAAGATTGATATATATTTAAAATATTTTTTAAATTGTGTGCAATTTCCGAGCTAGGAATGTGTGCAAATTCATAACTAGCTGATTCCTTCTCTGAGTTGTTAAAACACAGGTCTGTTCTGACTTCTGCCATTGGGCAGGATTAGGAAGAGTCAGAAGAATCAGGGAAAACTGGAACATTACATCAGAAGTGGTCACTGAAGATTCAAGCTTGCTGTTCATGCTGCTAGGAGCATGTGTGCAGCCTTGGTGTGAACTGGTTTTGAGGAAGAGAGCGTTCTTCCAAGGAGAGATTGCTGTTCTCTCTGTGCTGCTGATAAACAGCAGCTACCAGTCTGGCTTTCCAAGGTTTTGGTATAGTCAAAGCAGGCTTTGGCTACGTTTTACTTCCCTTGAGATCTATGCACTGTATAGCTGGCAGTTTTGCCTGTGCGTAGTCTGGCTCTGAGGGTATGGGGGCATTTTTGGTAGAAATTACTAGATTTAGATACATGGGATATAATATCTGATATTATTACAACTCTATATTTAAAGTTTCTCATCCAGCAGTGAGTAGAAACAGATAATGCTGGCACAGATATTCCAAAGCCTCTTTCCAATTAAAAAAAAAAGAAAAAAAAAAAGAAAAAGAAAAAGAAAGTAAAAAAGTGCAAACAAACAACGTACAGCCTCTGTTCATCGAGTGGATGCAGTTGGAACCAGATTAAAGCTGCCATGGACTTTACAAAAGTTATTTTGAGTTTACAAAATAACTTTGTCTGTTTTGTAACTAAAATAAAATGGTAGTCAGCAAATGAAGTATCAAAGTTCTGATACTGGTTTGCTCCAGTTCTTCAAGGCAGATTTTTTTTTTTAATGTATTTTAAACATTTCTATTATAGTCATCTGTAGAACTCTTCTGTTACCTAGTATTAATCTTCTGTTACGTCAGAGAATATGGTATGAGCAATGGCTGAGCTTTCAGTGAAATAATAATAAGCGAGGGTAAGTACCATTATTTACTTAAAATTTGAGCTAGCCTCAGAAAATAATTTTTTGAAAGTAGATACAGTGGGGTTTGAAAAACTGGGAAGGAAATGCACGTATTCAGTCAATGCTATGTCAGGCAGCAGCAAGGGCTGTCTGCTCCCAAAACAATCCAGCTGGAGCTGGAGGTGACCCAGCGCAGGCCATTCCCTCACTGATAGGTACAGTCCTGTGGGGCTGACCAGGGAGGCAGGGCTGGATGCTGGTAACAGAGTCCATTGATGGTTCCAGACAGAGTGCATGAAGAACCACATTTGGGTTCCTTCTAGGGGTTACCATCAAAAGGAAAAGGGAATTGGGCCAGGGGAAAATGAGCTGGATTTGAGCTGGAGCGTATATGCAAGGGCAGAGGTCTATCTAGGATATAGGACCAGAGACAAGGCTAGAGATGAGTCTTCCTATCCTGTCACTGAGGCGGGGGCTGAGGGACCTGGGATGAGCTGAATTAGGGCTCCTGGGCCCATGGGCAAGTAGGAGAGGCCTCAGGGTGCTGCCCAGTGCCAGGCAGGCTTGTAAGGGCTTGCAGGTCACTGGTGGACTACTTGCCCATGAGTGGGTGTTAGCAATTATTGGTTCCTAACTGCTCTTATTGTTGCAGGATGTATGTAGGATATAATTAGTTCTTAACCCATTTGTACTGAAAGAGAATGCACAATTCCAGATTAATTGCCGAACAAATATATGAAATAAGCCATAACGTATTTTAGCAACATCAATTTCTAATCTTCGTTTTTATTTATGCAACTTTAAGTTTGAGCATCTTTCTTTTCATTATTAATAATTTTACTATTTATTTCTCAATTTTTACTGTTAGAAATTAATTTACCTAAGCTATGTGAAAACACACAAAATTAAAGAAGAATCTGGGTTTGGTTTTGTTTGTTTTCCCCTCCTGCTTGTATCCTGGACTGTTCTGTTTTGTTTAGTACTGAACCAATGGAGCATCTTCCACCAAAGCACTGGAGGATGTAGTTGGCATCTGGTTTCTTTTATTTTTCTTCGTTTCCTGTTTTCAAAGAACATCTGTTTTGGTACTTTTTACCTGTGTTCCACAGTACTCAGGAAAAAAAGCAAAAATAAAAAAGATCCCCTCTACTATCTCTAGAAAATTACAGGACTGGTTGTGAAAAGGAATCATATCCTTTCACTATTAAAAAAGGAATATGGTGTCTTTTTAAATTGCACATATTTTGCTGTTGAGGTGTGCTTGTTTTGGCTGATGTAGAGATAATTTTCTTCATAGTAGTTAGTATGGGGCTATGGTTTAGATTTGTGCTGAAAATAGCATTAGTAATTCAGAGGTTTTAGTAACTGATGAGTAGTGCTTACACAGAGTCAAGGACTTTTCTGCTTTTCACCTGAGCCTACCAGAGGGTGGGCTGGGGATGCACAAGAAGCTGGGAGCAGACACAGACAAGAGAGCTGACCTGCTGTCATATCTGAACCAGCTTATTCAGAAGTTTGGGTGTCTCTGTATTTCTTAGCAGTTTGTGGCATAAGCATCAAATACATGGCAAGTGAAAACCTCTGGTTTTCACTCTTCACTTAGTGCAGTTGTTAAGATAGAGCATAAGAAACATAGTAACAAGATATTGATACAGCTCTTAAATCCTACTGCTCTTCTACATGAATTCCAGCATATCATTATAATATACCCAATGATTAAGAAGAAAAGTAAGAATATTTTAATTATTTTTGATATGGTCCTTTTGATTGTAGTGATGAACTGCAAAAGTCTTCATCATTTTATTTTATTTTAAATACTAAAATGAATGCCTTGGCTTGTCTCACGCTACTGAACTGCTTCTGAAATAAGGTGTGCTCATGGAGTTTTGCTTTATTACAGTGATTGATTGCAAGACACACGCAAAATGAATGTCAAAGCTGAGTAATTATATAGGTTCCTTCTGTTATTCATTAATTAAGTGAGCATGGAATATTTTTTAAAGCCTGGTAACTGCTATCCACAGTTGCTTTCCTTCTGAGACAATTGAGCGAAATCATTTAAAGTAAAATCTTAACAAACTGGATAAGATTTATCTTTGTAAGAGGCTCATTAAAATAATTAACAGGCAAAATGTCAGACACATTTGTTATGTGCATGGACCAAAGCCATCTAAAAAAAGGCATGGCCTGACATGTTTTGAACTTTATTTCCTTTTGGAAAGGTACTTTTAATATTATGGATAAAATTGAGAGATCTTGTATATTTTTCTTATTTTCATGGAAATCGTATAAGACAAGTTATAGCAATTGCCTTTTTTGTATGTCATAACTGTGAACTTCTGTGAACACACTTCAAATGATTGAATAAACCAAATGAATTGATACAAACAGGGAAAAAATAAAGTGCTTTTGAATTCTATGAAAATTTAAAGAGGACTATGAAATAAATATTGTTTAGATAATGTAGATTTGATTTTCTTTCATGTAATTTCAGTAGGGAAAATATTTTTACATTTTGTTAACATATGTTATATACAGATTGCTATATGTTATATTCAGTAACAATAAAATATTCTGAAGTGATCAAACCATAAATTCTTCTACCAGCCAAACATATGTTTGGAGCCAAACATATATGGAAGTAATGTGGCTCTTTTTTTTTTCTTTCTTTTTTTTTTTCAATTTACTGCTAAAAGGGACACATTCATAAACAACTGTTGTCCTTGCATTTAAATTCTTTGGTTTCATAGTCTTTAAGATCACATTATGGTTTCTGGTAATTAATCCAACTATCATTCCACTCATTACATTGTCAAGTTCTGGAATAATTACCAGTGCATATAAATCAAACTTCCTGCAATATTTTGGAAATGCCAGTGACTTACTTTTTTTCCCTAGTATTATTTGCTGTTTTAAAGGTCATTAACTGTTGTGCTATTCCCAAGGAACTAGGAGCTTAAATGATAGGTTTAAAATGAAGTGTGCAACCTTTGAATAAAGGTTCAAAGAACATATTCTAGTCTAAAATGATATGCTTCTTGTATCTGACCTGTTGTGTCCATGGACTTCCACTAACTGCAGTGCAGGCTTCGTGATATTGCTTGCGAATAAGTTCATTAGACTTATGTTGGATATATTTAGATTATTTTCACAGTACAAGTGTAGAACTGGAAAGGAGTATAACCTTGTTTATAAAATAATAGTGTCCATGTTAAAAAAAATCTCTTTAAGAATACACCCTGCAGTTTATATAGTTGATCGTAATTACTTCAATAGAAAAGTCATAATTAAGTTACTTATGGCCATCAATAGTTTAATACAGTACAAAGACAGAGGGATTAGGACAGTATAAATTTACCTGTGTAATACTGTCAGTCAGAGTTTGTGGAGTTTACTTTTCCATAGTCCATTCTTTATACATTGTATCTTACCTGGCTGTCATCTGATGAAAACACAAGCAGTAAGCCAGTTAATATTTCTCCACTGAGAGTCCTCATCTCCTGTTGTGATCTATCAACATTTTTCATTATCTGCAGCTCTGCTCAGCACTAATTAGTTTTATCAGCTTCTGACTGACTCCAAGCGTGGGTTAAATATAAACCAATCTGCATGCAAAAAACTGATAGAAATATAATTTTATAGACACAAGCATTTATCCTCAGGTTCTAGGTTCTGGAGTTGGAGGTGCTGAAGGTCCAGAGAGATATCCTAGGGACTGCTGACCTCAGTGCACAACTGGGTTTGAATAAACCTTGGAATGTACCTGATGTCTTCAGTCACCATTATGGATCACTGAGAAGCTAGATGATTGAGTTTTTGCTCCACTGTAATGTCGTATGCCTGAAGTTTGATTCCTTTAAAATATTTTGTAACCATTTATTGCAACATTCCTAAATACAATCTTACTTGTCGGCTATAACAAACAAGACAGCAGCAATGCAACATATGTAAACTCATTTTCTTTAAGACAAATTTTATTATACATTTGTCCGTTACTTGATAAAAAAATAATTTCCTCAAAAAATTTTTGGAGCTGGAGAATTGGCAGATGTTCTCTATTCAGTTATAATAGTGCAAGAGATGTAGCCTAGTTCATTACATCCTAGCACCTACATAAGTATGAATTTATAATGCCAGTTTCCTGTGAATCAGATTTAACCTCATGTCCAAATTGTTTAATTAGGCATCTGTACTATATTGGTCCCAGTATTTACAATACAGATAATATTCAATCGGTTTAGAAATTTTATTCTTTATTTATTTTTATTTTCTTTCATCAACTAAAGGAAGTAATGCTGAATAAATTAAAATAAGCATACTTTGCTGTTTTAATTAAACAGATCAGATAGTGTGATATAGAGGTTAATTAACAGCTGAAAAATTAATTTCATTTTCCCACCTGGAAATCTGCTTGCATTTTGCCTTATAAAAATAAGCCATTTGCACTTGCTTATACTTTGAGGCAGTTACTGTGATGAGAAGATTAGCAGTATTCTAAACCTTTTAGAAGAATATATTTGTCAAAATTAAAAAGGTTTTAAAAAGATTTATATCTCTCAGGGTTGTTTCTGGCTACCTAGAGGACAAGAGGAGGAATATAGAAGATAGTTATTTGTATATCTTTATATATTTAGCCAGTTCTTTTAAACTTGGAAACTCCAGAGTCCCCATTTTCTTTCCTGTTCATATGTGACACAGGGAAATAGGTATTTTTTTGATTGGTTGGTTGGTTTGGTTTGTTTTTTTTTTGTTTGTTTGTTTGTTTGTGTTTTTTTTTGGTTGGTTGGTTGGTTGGGGTTTTTTTTTGTTTTGTTTTGTTTTGTTTGTTTGTTTGTTTGTGTTTGGTTTTGGTTTTTTTGGTATGTGTGTGTGATTCTTTGGGGAGATGATAAGAATATTGAGGGAAGTTTGGCTGGTAGGAGGAGAGAATAGCATTTTGAATGCTGTTATTGACCTACTGCGGTAGGCCAGACGCATACTATAGGTCTTTTTTTCTACTTGAATGGGAGTGGGTATTGATTTTTGGTGTTTGTATCCATTGGGACTATAGTAACATTGTTTGTGACTTTCTGTTTATAACGTGAAACATATGTCCATACTGGGCTTGTTCCAGAGTGTGTTTGGTTGTCTTCAATGAATTTTGGCTCAGAGTAAAATAAAATTATTTGAAAAAGTCTTTGGTATATAATGTGGACTGAATCGAGGTGTGTGCAAAGTGAATGGTATTTGCTACACCACCTCTATATCATATTTGTCTTTAAAAAAAAAAAATCCTCAATGTTTAAAATTGCAAGCCAATAATTTAAAAAAAAAAATGTAAAGGAGATTAAAGCCATTTCAACACTGTTTTCAAGTGGCTGCAGGACTAGACAATCAAATTTCCAACCCTTAAAATAATGGGTATGATATAAGAGCAAGAGCTTCTTATCCTACCCCACTACTGATGTGGGTTGTGTCAGTGATCCTGCAACTGGTTCGTTGAATCCTCAGCATAGAGATTTGGAGATGAAGCTTTGTTAACGACTATAGCATTATTTTTGAGATGTTTTACTGATTCTTCCCTTTCAAAGACAGAAATAACTGCCTATCCCAAGAGGTTTTCTCCATAGTGTTACCTTACATGTGGAGCTCCTGACTGGTAGTTGCACTACTGGGTATAAATAGGATGGAAGTAAGTAAATAATGCATAATATTTCTAAAATTAATTGGTGATTTTTACTTGACAGAAAACCAGACCCAAAACACACAAATGGATCAGAGACTGCCAGAAAAACAGCAGTCTTTCCAAATGCAAACCCTGTTTCTCCTCTCCCATTAAAGTCTACAGAGGAAATTCATTTTTCAGAAATGACAGATTTCTCCATCTGTTCAATACAGGCAACTTTCCTCACTTTTATCTGTTGAACATAAATAAATTGGTATAAAATCTAATAGCTTTGAAGCTTAAGTCCTTCTGCCAATGGATGCCATGATGCTTCTTCCCAAGTTATAGACCTGTGGTGTTTACCTTACTAAACTTGCCTCTTCTTTAAAAAAGTGAACAAAACAATTCTTTATGGAAATGTTTAATTTATTGTTTAAGATGTTTAGGTTTAATTGCAGAATGATTGTGTTCTTCTGCAGGCTGTTACTGTCTGTTGTGTCTGGGTTTCAGTTTAACATGAAAGTAACTGAACTTGCCTAGCCAGCTGTGGATAAATGGCTTGTGGGTTTACTTCAGATCAAAGTATTATCCTTGAAGAGAAATTTTCATTTTGACTAACTAAAACAGCAGTCATTCTGTGATATAATCAAACATACCAGAGACTAATACCCCTGTGATTTTGCATCATTAAATCTTCAGTCACTATTTCTTCAGTCCTGAATGAAGTATTTGGCCTTTGATGTTTTGCAATAAAACAAACAAACAAACAAAACTAAAGAAACAAAAACAAAACAAAAACCAAACAGAACCAAACAAACAACTTACTTGTTTGCCACATTTGATTTGTTTAGTCCAACACTTACACTAAAAAATAATAAAAAAATAAAACCCCACAATGAAACAAACAAAAAAATCCCCGAAGTTAAAACAATTATTGAAGAAAAAGACTAGCCTTACCAGTAGGCAAATAACAAATTTCCGTTGTTATATTGCCAATTATCTGCATGTCCTACAGAGCTTGACCTCTGATTGAAGGCCTTTGAGCTATAGGATGTCTTTATGCAGAAATTATTCATGGAGTATGTCATTGTTTCAGAAGAAGAGACAGCTCTGTAGATTCTGATTCAGGTATTTGTTTGTCTGACATGCATTTCTGATCACCTTGTGGCCTGTAGCACATTTAACTTGAGACATTCAACCACTTTTGTCTTTTAATTCTACAGTCATATTGAATTGCAGTTAGTACTTAACATGCATACTTCTTTTTTATTTTTCAGGAAGTTAAGTACCATCCTAACAGTAGTCCAATGGCAGTTTCTGATAAACTTCTTACGATGAAAATTATTTGAAATTGGGGCATTTTGTTTGACATGTAAAAGTTTTTCATATTTACAGTTTCTATGATCAATTCTAGAGATTTGTAGACTGGAGTACTCTTTCTAGTATATTTTATGCTTCTTTTTGAGGCTGTGCATGTATCCTTAATACTCTTCACTACTTCTTATTATTCTTAATCAATGTATAATGTAGCATAATATGGACACTGGGGGGAAATAATGAAATTAAATTAACATCTCCTCATATATCTGGCTCATTGGTGATATCTAGAAGACATCTCAAAACTGGAGCTGCTGCCACAGGGAGAAAACTCGTCCTTACACCAACACAATCTTCTGCAGATAGCTGTAAATACCCCAGGGCTGGCAGAGACAGCTCTGAACTGG
>JAAGNO010003080.1:3439-20726 GCA_033439905.1 Ceryle rudis | reverse complement strand
AATACAAAATATAAAATATAATATAAAAGAAAATAAAATCCCTTACTTATTGTACCCTATAAAAATAGCACGGTTTTCTCCTGAGCTTTGTACATAACATAAAAAACTTCTTGCTCATATTTGCTAATTATAATTTCTACAAGACAAATTAAATCAAATGTGGTTAAAATCAGCATCCAGTAGGATATTTTCATGGTGATGAAAGGAACACGAGACAACATGCCACTGTGAAGGTCAAGTATTAAATGGACCAAGTGACGGATGGACAGTGCAATCTTTGCCCACACAACCCTTGTGCACAAAGTCAGCTGAGACCTGCCCTGGTCATGGTGCCAGTGAGTTGGCAGAGCTCAGCTCGGGGTATGTGGGACACTTACTCTGGCCAGTCTAAGTTCTGGGCTATGGGCAGTGGCTTGGTACTCATGTGGGCTGGTTCCACCTTGATTCTTGGTTTTCCTAGTATGTCAAACATCCACGTGGCAAAATTTCCCTACAGTCTCTGTTACTGGGGGTTTTATAGATGGGGTGTCACAGGATGTTAGTCAAATCAGCCCACATAACTCTCATGTTTTTCCATCATCTCAAGTGTTGTTCACTGATACACAGCCTGTACCAAGGCTCATTACACTCACTCCTTGTTTGCACTGCCATGTGTGACATAGCTCAGTATGCTCTGCCTTGAGCCCTTGGCCATGGCTTGTACTTGGCTTTTGATCAAGGCAAGGTCATGATGTTCCTGTAAGCTGTAAGTATTCAGAAACTGTAATAGCACAATATATGATCTCCTGCTTGTGAAACATATTTACTGTTACAAGTATTTTCATATTCTGCTGCCTTAAGCCATCAAAACATGCTATCTTAATGTATTTCTTACAACAATTTCACATTTGATTTTTTTTTTAATTTTGTTTTCTGTGAATAAGTTTCTGAGTTTTAGCTGGACCATTCTTAAGTGTATTACACAAAATTACAGTCAAAGCGAGGAGACAAAAGTTAAGTTTGATATATGGTATACTCTAATACAGAATTCAGAGTTCAGAATAATGTTCATAATAATTTTTCTAAATAAGAAAGCCCTATAACTGTACTATTCCAATGGTCAGCAGAAAGGAAGGAGAAGGGAAGAACAGGTGAGAGCAAAGCAGTTTTCTATCCCATTTACTTATTATGACTTAATTGATCTAATATATTTAACTGCTGTTGATTATTACATATTGAAAATAATTACATATTCAGCGATAGGAAGAACCTCAAGCTACAGGGGTGAAAGCCTTCAGTTTATGTGTTCTGACTCTGTGAAGGTGCAAAGTAGGGTCCAAACTTCTCAAAGATGTGAAGCCTGAAGTTTCTCAAAGGTCTGTAAAGAAATAGGCTACAAAGGCACCTACAGAATATTAATGTTGGAAACGGAAGTACTTCCAGAGATTTAGATTCTTCCAAGTTTAGACTTAAATGAACTTTTTCATCATCTCATCTTTTTTTTTTCTGACACAGCTCTGAATAGACAAGTGACCATTTCATTAAAATTGACTATAAAGGTTTCCATGTTGATAATTTCAGTGAAGGAATAATCTGGAAATTAATGCTGGATGAGTTGGTCTTTCTCTATCTTCTAAAAGTAAGAGTATTCTGTGACAAAGAGTATGCAGCACCTCCTTTATGTTATTTGCTGTAAACTTCACCTCCATCTTTTCATTCCAATTATTAGTCTCAGTAGAATATTGAGAAAAGACCTTTACACAAATCTGATTAAAAGGCTTGTCATAAATTACAGTGTAGAACTGGAAGTTTTTAATTAGTGTATGAAATAGACAATTCTGAGAAAGTTGTTCTTTAATCAAAATATATTTTGGGGAAAAATGGTGAACCCAAGTGATTCATTTGCCCACACTCTTGGTAATATGGAGAAATATTTCTAGACCGGGATATTATTGAACTGCTTGATATCTGTCATTATTTAATTAAAAATAGCTTGATTTTTTAAGATCTTGCTTCTTAAGTCCCGTTTCAGTATCCTATTTTAAATTCACTTTCTAATGCATTTCTTGCAGCCCATATTCAGACACAGTAATTGCAACTAATTTAATAAATTGCCTGACATTGTGTTCACTTTAAAGACAGGAGGTGAATCAGTATTTATACTCATGGATACTGAAGGAAAAAAAACAAGTTATTGGCTTGTAATCCCCTTATTATAGTGTGCCTTTTCACTTATGCTAAATTACAAAGATATAACAGAAAAGGTGGCAGTACTTTGGATTTCTTCATTTTTTCCCCCTAAATGCAGTCTATTATTCCTAGATATCATTTCTTATTTGTGGCAGGGCATATTTAGCTTTCTTTTCTGAAGAGTTTAATTGTGCCTTAAACAGCATGTCAGTCTATATGAGGAATTAAACTAAAACTATCTGGTTTATTTGTCATAGGATTTTAAGTTGGGTTTTAATCTTAATTACCCTAAAGATATTTGAATGTTTTTTAATACACATCTTTATCCAAAGGGATACAAGAAAATATTCTTTAAAATTAAATCAGATAGATTTTACCAACAGTTAATGAAATACTTTTTTAGCATTTGTAGGCATTTACTGTAATTTAATCTGGCATGTCAATGAAAGATGAAAAGAGCCAGTGTTACTAGTATTTCTATTGCTACATGCTGAGAAACTGGACTCATGGTTCTTTCCTTACTGTTCTATGTCTTTTCAATTTGAGTGGGATTAATATGATTTTAAAACATCCTCAAAACTTATTTTTAAGCTGAATAGTCAAATCACACATGCATTTGTAATATGCTTTCCTTTTTCTCTGTTTTTGATATCTTACTCTACCTCATTACCTGCAGAACAAAAGAATCCTTGTATGTATCCCTACTATCAGGTTAACTGCAATATAAAGTTTTTAGAAGTTGCCTTTTTTTGGCTCTTTCAGCACATTTTGTATAAAATACTTAGAAGGCATGGGGAATATGCTGTTTTAAAACAAAGTCAAATACCCATATTTGGCCTTAATTTCAGATTTTAAAATGTATACTAATAATTATGCAGTCATACATATTTGCAGTGTAATCTATTACACTACTTTTGGGTTTACCTCCAATGGTTCATTGGAGAAAATACTTGAAGTATGGAGAAGTTTAACGAAAACTCTTCTGTTCTCTTTTCTGAGAGAGTTCATTATCACAAAATCATTGAAAAAAAAAAAAGTTATTTTTTGCTTCCACATTTTATTTACACTTGTTTTGGAACTGCTAGTTTTTAGGAAAAAATGGTAATTGTGATGTGCGTCTATATCAACACATTAATTTCTTACTATATGAAAAGCTGCAAAAAAATGTTTTCCCCTCCACCCTTTTTTTTTAAATTTAATAATTTATTTATTTTCAAGCAGTTCATTATAGTGTCTCACAAAGTTCTAGAATTCATTTCAGGCCTTCATTCTTCCCTTCATGCCTAACACCATTCTGGTCTATATCACAGAGTCTAGGCTATGTAGGGTCTCCAGGAAGCCTCACATACAGACTTGATAATTAATCGTAATTACAACTTTGGTGAAAGCTGCATTTCTGAATAGTTAATATTGGATATTTGTTGAAAATCTTAAGATTTCTGTTTTGTTTGTTGTTTGTTTGGTTTTGTTTTGATTTTGATTTTTGTTTGTTTGTTTTCTTTCCTGAATGAAATGCGAAAATCTCTTGAGGGAAAGTAAATACTTCAAAAATCACACGTACAACATCTCCACTGAAAGAGAGGTTTGACCATGTGATAGGATCCATATTTCATGGTCAGTCCTTTGAATTCTAACACAGGATTTACAGAGCAGGTTTTCCTACATGAAATTAATGACAAGGAGCTTTCATCTTTGTCATTCTCTAAAGGAGGATGTACAGCTTTTACCAACAAAAAGACATAGATGTATTATTACAATTTGCTATATGTAATTATCTGTACAGTCAGATATCTCTTCTTGTAATGTAATCCCTTTGTGTTGATCTTGCAAAGGTTTCATTGAAAAAAAGCATTGTTACCTGTGATCACAAACCAACTGCAGCTCCATTTACGTAATCCTGAGTTGATATTAAACATTTAACTGGTTGAATCAATAAACCATCTGTAAACTTGCTCCGTAGAGAATCAAAATGCAAGTGTAGGTTAGTGTTAGTGTGAAATAAAATTTCATCTAAAGATGTTCTGAAAGATTATATTTTCCCATGCTTTTCTTCTATTTGATGAATCTGTGTGTTTCTTCTAATCTCTAGACAGAGATCACAGAGACTAGAAATTTTGTATTCTGTGTGGTGCAATTTAGGAAGTCATTAATACTGCCCAATATCTTGCATTTCCCGTTGGGATTGTTTTATACCCAGTACTGGGAAACAAAGTGCTGTTGAAATGTAAAGTAATATAAAGACAATGGAGTAATCGAACTTCAGCAGATAATAATATCAGTGGAAGTATGGAAGAAAAAAGAATATTAGGATAGAAGAAAATAGTAAGAGTCACAAATAAAATTTTTATGACCTAGTCCTTAAAATAATTATGTCTTGCATATCCCTGTAAGGTACTGAAACTATTGGCTTTGAAAGAGGAATTAAAGTGAAAACTATCCTTAACCTTTCCAACTGCATAAATTATGTAAACTTGTATATTGATACTATGCTAAATTTTCTAATTTATGCCTATGGCCTCCTGAAGTCATTCTTCCATAATTTCAGCTTCAGGGTTTTCTTACTAAATCCATTAATTTATGAATTTCATGAACAGAAGTAACAGTGAGCATTTCCCCCTGTCTCTCATAACATTATTAGATAAAGAACAAAAATAAATATCTAGGATTTTTATATTGTTTCTTGGGTTTGTTGAATAAATGTGCAGTGTTACCTGGTGGTAGAAGTGTATAACAGTGGAAAGATTAAAATTCTTTGTGTCAAGCCATTTAATAAATAACTAAACTACTTGCTTGAGAACCAGCAACAAAGCAATTTGTTCTTGTCAGCTAAAAGTGGTTAAATTATGAAAAATTGTCCTCTAAAGATCTAAATGATCCATGAATCTAATTTGTGAACTGTACAAAATTCAGTGTGTTGTAGGACTGTGTATAACACATTTTCTATATTCAGAGCAGTGAGATATGACTAATGTCAGTGTTAGTGTGTTAGTGTATGCATTATATAGGTAATATCTCTAGTCAGGGTAATGAACTACAAGATATGCATAGCCTAACAAAATATCTAATTCGTTTGGGGTGGTGGTGGTGGGGATATTTTAATTAACTCATAAATGTATCATGTTTCTGAAACATAACTGTTTAATAGGTGATTTAAAAAAATACTGTTTACTACTGTTCAGTCCAGTAGAAATAGAGAGCAATGCCATACCTGCTTTGATGAACTTAAACAAATAAAAATATAAATGTCAGGGAAAAATATAATTGTGACTATAAAGAATAATTTTGATTAAGTAGATAAACAGAATTTTCTGTGTAGAGGACAGTGTTAAATATCCTATTCATAAAATGATTCTAGGACAAGGTATGCTGGTAGGTTAAGCTTGAGCAATGGAAAGGGCCTGGGGAGATAAACTGATACCTAGATGAGAGTCAGTGTGAGAGAAGGCCTAACAGAGCTGTGTTTTATGAAAATGTTCCTTTGTAAAATGAAACCACTAAACAAAAAGAATTTATACATTATATACATACATGTATGTCTGCATTGATTTTCCTGGTCTTATTATTTTTCCTGAACAGAAGCTTCCAGGGAAGAGATTATAGGAGACCTGCTCATAACATACATAACACCATAAGGTTTGGTGAAAGAAGTATTCCTTTCCCCTGTTTTCTGAAGTGAAACAATATATATATATTTTTTTTTTTTTTTTTTATGTTAAATAGTTAATCTTGCGATGAAAACACTCATGTTAACATTTTCAGCTAGTACCACTCAGAGTTGGATCCTTTGCAGTTTTAAGTCTTGCCTGCTAAAGAACCACATGACTTTTTGAACAGATCAAATTTACAGAATACTTATTTTGTACACATCCATGTAAGATAATTAAAAATATTGCTTCTTCTAACTTACTGGAAGGCTTCCACAAGCATTACATGGTCTTTTCTTTACAACAGTCAGTGAATAAGCAATTAGCTTTATTCTTTAATGATGAAAGGAATTTCCTCTTGTGTCTGTAATACACTGAGGTCTGGTTGAGTTACCCCAATACTAATATAAAACCAGCTGACTGCAGGTAGAACAGTGTTTTGATGGACAAGTGGAAGAGTGCATTTAGAGGGGGGAAAAAAATGTTCATAGCATTTACCTAAAAATGGCATTTAGCTCATATATAATATATTTCATGTTTGTCTCAAAAAGGTCACTAAGAAGAATGAACAACATTATTTATGAAGTGAGGAAAACAACTGTCTATAAAAACGAACTGCATTACCTTGTAGTACCTGCCATGGTGCTTTTTTAGATCAAGTAATAATTGTGGTTGTAACTTCTCATTTATTCATAATCTGTAAAGAGACTTAAAAAATTCTGTGTACATATGTCTTTATCATACAGAAGTGCACATAACAATTGCTTGCTTTCATTTGAAAGAAGCATAGGACCATTACAGCAATTCTATCTAGTGGAAAGCTACTACAGTGAACCTAAATCTTAAAGAGCCTTAAAGGCTTTTAAAAGATTCAGAAATATTTCAAGAGAAGACAAAACCATATTCCATAGAAAATACCCCAGTTTTCAAACTGCTGTAGATGTTACACTGAGTGAAGCTGCTGAATGGTTTTGTAATGGAAACTAGTAATCTTCTCCTTCATTGCTTTGCTTGAATTACATGGTACAACATTTCCACAGAGCTGTCAGGATCCACTCTATACTACAACAGCCAGACTCTGCTGTGATGTATTTTCTCAGATTTTATTTTCATTGTGGGACGTGAATAAAACAATAAATGTGTACAAAAAATACTTAACCACTTAGCAATTCCAATGTGTCATTGTATCTATTGCCTGCTAGATGTCATGGTGCATAAAATCACATAATTGCATAGTGAGAGAGTCATACGTCTGTAAAAGAAACATCTTCCAGAAGTCTTTTACGGGCTCTGGATTTTGTCCAACATTGCCTGTACTTTTCTAGCTGGCTTTTGAGTGACTTATCTTACCAGGGAGGAAACATTAAATGAATGAAGTTAAACGTGTGCATGAGAAACATTACATGAAACAGATAGCGAGCAAACGTCTGATTCTGTCATATTTCAAAGAGAATACATGAAAAAATGCAAGTTTATCGTAAAATGTAATTTAGTACATATTATTGCAAGTAAACTTTATTCTTTACTATCAAACTAACAATTACTATTCTTTCTCTTACAGAATAATGATATAATCTATTACAATGCAAAAGATGATCAGAACGATGTAAGTAAAGTTTCTTTTTGTTTCATTGCCTTCAGAAAATTAAGGGTTTGAAAATATTAATGAAGCTCGGAGACTAGCATTTAAATATTTTGCAGAAGCAAGAAACCAAGAAACTTAGAAATGTCTTCAAAAGGTTCCTCGTGAGCCAGATAATCTTTAATGTTGTAATTCTCAAAGTCTGTCTTCCCTTGTACAGTCTGAGTTAGATCAGGCAGCGAATATCCTGGGAGAAAAAAAGATTCTGACAGCGGTATCTTTCAATTCTTGAAATGTAATAAAATCATAATTATAGGACTGGAGAATCAAAATGATAAATGTAAATAATTTCCTTTTACTCTGAAAGAACCATTTTCTGAGCTTATTTTCCAGGCTTATATTACCTTGTTCTGTATTTTATATAAGAATTTTTTTACATGAGAGTAAAGCAGATTTAAAATATTACTGAATAACTGTTTTCATGCACTTTGTGATCACCCATAAGACTGTAAAATAAACTCTGGGAAAACTAAAAACCCAGTCCCAAGATTCCTCATTCTACTAAAACTCATATTTCAAGTGGTTTTATGTGGCTTTGAGTTTCCTATTTGACTTTAACCGTTAAAAATCTTATTGTCCTCTGGGGAGAAGACAGGTTGTCCTCACTTTCAGTAGAAATAATACAAATGTTTGTATTCATAATAGATTTGATTTATAAAACCAGAGAAAAAAATGTTGTAAATGTATTAATCAGAATTGCCGGTATGCTTCATTTGCACTTTTTAATCAAGTATTCTTTAGAGATTCATGACATCACTATTGTAATTGATGCTTCTGCTGTAAGGCAATTAAAGAAGGTACATAGATCATGTCAAGCAGAACTGTTTGATATGCTTAAATAGAGTTACAAGTACTGGAATTCAGATACAACAGTCTACTGTCTTGAGTTTTAAAATTTGCATGCTTTAAGTAGAATTAATTAAGTATAACCTAAATTTGAAAGATATTTGTCTCAATTACCATTAAATGCACTGGGTCTGCAGGTGCTAATCAGTTCTGGAAACAGAATTACAAAGTTTAAACACTGGATTTTGAATCTAAATGTACCATATAGTGAAGCTATATTATGGTGTGAAGTAAAAGACCCTGCTGTATCTGTTATGATTAAATAGTATTAGGAAAGGTCGGGAGGTAACTACTCCTATAACATAAATCCACACCTATTAGGAAAGGCAGGAAAGGAAATATTGTTCCAAAGTTTGCTCTCATTTTCTTTGGCTTTCTCAGAAACTTAATTTTCCCCGGGGGGCTTGGAGGGAAAGAAAAATCCACCATGTGTCATATTTGTAGTCCTATTTCATTTTTATTTATTTTTATGTCTTTTTAATCTCTTTGAATGAAGTTTATAACAACCTTTATCGTCAAGTTAAGAATAGTTCCTTCTGAGTTAGGGCCAATCTGTCAAGAAACAATACTGTAACATGGCTTCAGCAACACAGAGATCAATACCAAAAGCCAGCATCAGCTTAAATTATTATTTGGAAATATTTTGAATCACAATTAAAAAAATTATGTCCTAGGAATTTCATTTTAGTAGTCTGGAATAGTTTGCAGATCTGTCCTGTATGGACTGTGTAAAATATAAAAATATAACTTTTAGAATGTGCTTCTGTTTGATTTTTTGGTTTGTTTATAGGGCTATATGTGTTGAAGTATTTTTCTTTCCTTTTTAGCAATACTTAAAAAGTCAAAAAGGAAAAAAGAAGGAATTTGTCTGGTTTGTTTTGCTTTTAACTTCTTTATTTAATTTTAGGTTTAAAAAACAATATGAAGGGAAAAATTGCCAAGAAAGTACAGTAGCTCTGTACTTAGCTCTGGGTTTGTTTTTTGTTTTGTTTTGGGGTTTTTTGTTTGTTTGTTTGGGCTTTTTTGTGGGTTTTTTTTGTGTGTGTGTGTGTTTTTTGAGAGAGAGTGTGTTTTCTGTCTATTTTGTCTTAATGAGATACCATTAAAAAGTTCCCCATGAGTTCTAATTACACCATGAAAAGAGAGGCTGGTCACACATGTCTCAGCCACTGATACCTCATTTGTTCAGTATATGTACTAAGGTCTGGAGTTGTTTATCACAGAGAAACATCCTTGAGAACTGCTTCTTCACATCCAAAGATGGGCAATAAAGCTGGTGAAGGATCTAAAGAATAAGTCCTATGAGGGAGCTGAGGAAGCCAGGGTTATTTAGCCTGGAGAAAAGGAGGCTCAAGGAAAACCTTAGTGCTCTCTACAACTACGGGAAAAGATGTTGTAGTTAGGTTCTTGTCAATCTCTTTTCTCAAGTGAGAAGTGATATGATGAGACGAAGTGACCTCAAGTGGCTCCAGAGGAGGTTTAGATTGGATATTAGGCAAAATTTCTTCACCAAAACGGGGTGTGAAGCACAGAAATAGGCTGCCTAGCAGTGTTAGAGTTACCATCCCCAGACATAGTGGTGCTTCAGGACATGGTTTAGTGGTGACCTAGAAGTGCTGGGTTAACATGCTGGGTTACATCCGATGATCTTAAAGGTCTTTTCCAACTTAAATTGTCTTATGATTCTATTATATTTGCTATTAAGAAAAGGTGAATGTTTCATAATGATGCTAAAAATTATCATCCTTCAGCTGCAATATCAGTATTAATTCTTAATAAATAAAACACACCATATTTATATTATAGATAAAAGAACAATTTTAGACATGTAACTTATACATGAAGATTTGAATCCCTTTAAAAGGCCTCGTATTTCAGGAATCACTAACATGCACCTCCTAGAAAACTATCTTCCATGTATCTTGAATTTTTTATTGTTAGAATCTTTATGCAAATGTTTCTTGAAAAAATTAAAATGAAGGAATTCTTTTTATTCATTAGTAAAGTTGAGGCTGTTTAAATAAATGCAGCTTAGGAATCCTAGAAAAAATTGTATTCTGATTGTAGCACTTTGCTGGGAGTAGGAATTTGTAGATATGTTTATGGATGATCTGCATCTCATTACATTGGTTAAGTACTTTTTGATAAAACACATTGAGTGTGAAAATAGCTGTATTTGCGCCTGTGCTGTCATTGTGATCAGTAATCTAACTTGAAAGAAGCAGTGCAGATAAGGTCAGTGATCCAACACTGAATGTTTTGGAGAAAATCTGCATCCAGGTCTCAACTATGTGTACAAACACCACAGACTCTTCCCTTGTTCCTGTCTGAAAAAATGCTTGAGAGTTCTTGGGTGGCTTTATTTTTCTTTCCTAATAGACAGAGGTTTTAATAGAGTCATCTTTGAAGCACTGGCTAGTAAAACTGCTTTTGTCATCTTTTCTTTCCTGTCTCTAACAAGTTCATATTTTTTCTTTTCCATGCTGTGAGCCTTCATTTAATCATAGGACACAATAACCTATTCCTCCTTTAGTACAAATAAGAATAATCAGCAGCAGAAATTTATTTATTAAAATCAGGTATCTAAATGTGTCACTGTGGATATCTTTAAAGAGCTTTTCAGTTTATTCTGACATAGGTACCTGAAGTCAGCTGAATCACTTCTAGATATGTGATTCTTTCTGTTGACCAGGTTCTCGGAACAGACTTTTTCAGATCTTAACATTTAGATATTGAAGAATTCTAAGAAATTAATTTCACACGTATTGCATGCCCATTTTTATTTGTCTCCAGTCATCCTTTTAAAATTTTAGCTTTACCAGCAGAACAATCCTCTAACTTAAATTCTGTCTGTTTTGGTTTTGGTTTTTTGTGGGTTTTGGGTTTTTTTTATTTTTTATTTTATTTTATTTTTGGGAGGGGGGAGTTGGTTTTTTTTTGGTTGGTTGGGTGTTTTTTGTTGGTTTTGTTTGTTTGTTGCTTTGGTTTGGTTTTTTTTTTGTTTTGTTTTTATTTTCTGGTATATGTTAAGATGCTGCAGTATAGTTTGCTTTCCCTCTTCCTGTTTTTGTACCTCATTCAGGAGAACCTCTCATTTTTCTTCTGCTGTCTTGATGGGCCTTTTTGAACCTAATGACTGTGTTTGCTTGGACTTAAAATAAGAAAAAAATCATGTGAAGGCCAATCATTCTTTGGCCTTTGAGTTTCTTAGTCTCACAGATAAAACAATCAATTTGTAACCCCTTAGTTCATCAATCAGTAATGTACCTTTTATACTCTTTCTCCTACAACAGCAATTAGATTCTACTAGCTTATTTCCCTCACAGCACTGCATGTAATGTGTGAGCACTTCATGTTAATTAATGAGTTTTATCCTCACAACAAGGTAGGAGGTATTATAGTCCCATTTTTCATATCTCATAGAAAGATAATGGCCAAACTTGTAATTTAATACAGGTCTCTCAGGTTTTCATTTGTTGTCCTATTCCCTAGAACACTTTCAGTTTGATATATTGCAGTCTGTGTCGTGCTCTTTAATTTGCAGGTGTCAACTGCTTGTGTTGTAGTTGGACAAATGCTGCAGTGATTTTATTGGACAGCTGAGTGGTACCACATTAAGATGCCCTTTCCCATAAGTTTTAATACTGCTTTGTCTGGTTTGTCTTCTTGTCCTTAGTACATCCTATTGTTAGTCATCTTTGTTTCACTGTTCAGTTCTGTCCTCAATTTTGTACCGGTCTCCATTTTATTTCTAGTGATTCCATATCTTCTTTACAGATTCTTTCTAAATCTGTTTTTCTTCTGTTTCCATGTGGTCAGGTAATCCACCTCTCCACTGTGCACTGAATTACTCCATTCCTTGATTTTCATTCCTCCTTGATTTCTTCCTTAATGTTTTTCTCATCTTCTCTTTGCATCTTCCTCCTTTTCTTTTTCTCATGTAATTTGTTGTCACGGTTTTATAAATTCCTCTCTGCATGAGCTACAACAGCCTAAGGAAAAGAAGACTGAAATTTTTCAGTGACTTAATTGAAAAAACTAAATATTACAAATAAGCAAACAAATGTTTCATTAACATGAAAACAGCCACACCTCACTGGAAGTTTGTAGCTCCTCTGTAGGTCTTACTCATTATGCTTTAATTGGGAGCAAACAGTTGCATCTCCTAGCAAGATTTGTGTCCCTAGTTAGCACCGGTAATTTATTAGAGATTTCCTTCATGCAGTCCCACGTTGGATTGCAGTTACAGCTAACAGAGCAGTACTTCTTGTGCAGTTATTGATCATGTATTAAGTGGTAGTAGCACTTTTTATTTTATTTCACTGAATTAACATGAAGGCTCTAGAATTATGAGTACTTTTAGGAAGTAAGTACCTGCACCAAATGTGTATTCACTCTGTGACTAGGGTCAATGTGTGGGTTTCACTATAGAGAAGCAATCTGAAGCATGCTTATGCCTGTTTTAAATATGAAAAAAAAACAGGGTTTTATTACTTTATAAAACTTGCAGGGAGAAATCTTTTACAACTGGTAAGGTGTCCTCACCACCTGCTTTAGATAGTATTCCTAATTCAGTAATGTCTTTTTATTTTGAAGTAATATGTAAAACATTAACTTTGAGTTTAAAACTGCAGCATTAATGCAGCTGTTAAGTCTTTTTTAGAATAATAATGCTGAAAAAAATATACATCTACATCAAGTCAAAAATTGTTGTAAAACAAAGAAAGGATGATTAGGTGTGAATGTAAACAATATTTAATAAAATTCCTGGTGAGTTTTGAGCATATTACAATTCTGGGCATATAAGGTGGGATGAATCAGATGGAGAACATAGGAGTTGATTGTAATAATCTTTTCCTTGTTCTTTGTGGTTTTTTTAAAACACCGTAATCATCCCTGGGAAATGTGGGTAAACTATAATCTGTTCTCTTTCCATCCACTGAACCTGTCTCCCAGTTTAAAATAGAGAACAGAAAATTATCAAATAGGACACACTTGCTTTAAAAAATACACATCCCACACTTTCTAGAGAACAAAATAGTAATTTTTTAAAAATAATTTTTCAGGTTTTATTTATGTTGTTTTTTTCATGTGTGTAAGTTGGTAACTATTTTTTATCTTTTTTTTTTTTTTTTTTTGCTTCTGAATCTTCTAGGATTATTCAATAGGCCAAGATATTGCAGATATGTTCTGGATATCATAGAACATACTTACTTGGGTACCTATGTTTATAAAATTTCAATTGAGTTAATATGTTTGAAAATTAACTGCTTTAAAATGTTAGAACTATATTTTATCTCTTTTTTTGTTTGTTTGTTTCATTGGTTTTTTTATGTTAAAATACACACTTCCTGATGTAATGAAGATGTAGAAAAATCCTGTTGTAGTCACAAAGCATCTTATCTTTAGTATCTCTAGCATATGCAGAGGAGGAGTAAGCAGGAAAACCATATATTTATGTTCTTTGGTCTTACATTTGTTGTTCATCCTTTCTATATAAGAGGACTTACTGTTCTTATTTCATGGTACCTTGACTTCCAGATCTTTTAGGAAAATGCATACTGTTTGGTTGTGGTTTTTTTTTCTTCTGTGCACTTCTTTTTCTCACATCTGCAATCCAATGTTATAATTTCTAACAGCATGATTTCAATCCATTCTTTTGAAAATGAGTATTGGAACTGATAGTGAAGCCATGATTGACATTGTGTGCTTCAGTACCAAGACTTTTTGCATTGTTCACTGAGGAATGAGTGCCTTTTAGCAAGTATCACTGGGAAACATGTCAGGTCTTTCCATTTCAACGCATTATACTTAAGCTTGAGTGCAACCCATAGGGAGAGAAGACATTCCTTTGAGCTACCTATTGAAATTATAATGATTTATTGCCACAGGGAGCAGGGGTTCTTGTTTTTGTGTTTTGCTATTTTGTTGGGTTTGTTTTTTTTTTTTTCTTTCTCATTTCGTGTTTGGTTGTTTTTGTTGTGGTTTTTTGGTGTTTTTTGTTTGTTTGTTTTTGGGGTTTTTGGGTTTTTTTTTTGTATTATTCCAGTTAAAAAACCTAGGAATCAGGTTTATATTCCTTTATTCAAATTTGTGCAAGTCTTCTCACAAATTAATATACATTTGAGGCTGAAATGAAAAATACATGATAGTGAAATATGACTACCCCAAAGCTATCTCTTACCTGTGAAACAGAGTTATGAAATAATAATGGCAAGAGTGATAACTGTAGTTGTCAGTGTCCTAAAAAAGATGAGGATGTTCTTAATGCGGAGAATCCTACCTTGAAGGCAAATTTGCACAAAAGAGCAATGCTTGAAGTCTCCCCATGGAGACTAAGTTTATGCCACATCAAAGATCAGAATTCAGCCCTAAAGCTAGTGATTCATCAGTTTAATGGAAAATATCTTCCTTCAGGATGTTTCCTACTAATATAAAATGCATGAGTGATAACAGTTGCAGTGAATGTAGTGTAATTGTTTATTGGTAAATAAAAGCAACTCCAAAAAGCTGAACTTGTTATGGAATGTTTATAGCATTTGAAGTAGTGATTTTTAGCGAATGCTTCGTTGCCTGCTTACAGATAGCAATGTTGTACAAGTGTTTTGACATGTCAGTTTAAAATGTGTGGGTCACATTGAGTTTTTTAAGTGGTACAAAACAAAAAGAATGACTGAATCTGATGTTTTCATATGATTGATTGAAGGTGGAAGTAGGTTTTGAAAACTGCAATTCATATCAAGAATCCTGGAATGAAGCACTTATGATATTTTAATAAGATTTAATATTTAGACTCAAGATATCTAAATCATCAAAATCTTTGAGTTGTGTTTTCAAGAACTTAAAAAAAAAGACAATGTGAATCTTCTGTAGTTCTGCTGATCTACTGCTTACTCGTATGTCAGATGAAATAAATGACTGAATAAACCTTTCATCATAAATATGGCTGAGATAAGAGGTAAATATTATAATTACAAAATTTACTTTAATATTCAGTTTGTATTTACATCAAAGGAGGCACTCTAGAATCCCTATTCTGGGAAGTGTATAGAATTATTATTAGTTGATTGGGAGATTAATATGTAGTTTTGCTTTCCTCTGATATCCTGAAATGCTGTTCTACTCAGAGAAATAATACCATATTGGTTTACTTGGAGATAATTTTAGAGTGGTTTATAAATCTAAATATGGCCTTAGACAGGAAAAAAAAAAAATCCATGCATTGCCCTGTTTGGGAATTTTCGGGGAGTTCCCTATAGTTTAAGTGATCTGAAATGCAATTAGCTCCTAGCTTGTTTGTGCCCTGAACGACTCTGCAAATGAGAGCATTTTTGAACTGGCCAATGGAATATGAAAAGGCCTGCATCACTTTCTCTGGTCTCTCCATATTCCCATTCCCAATATGCTCTGTCCCTGTTGTTTTTTGGTTTCATGTGTTGAGGCTGGCCTGGCTACTAAACAAATGACAGACACTCTCTGTGAACACATCTCCCTTCCCAGAAGTGGAAGGGAAAAGGAATAAGAGAGAAAGACTTATGGGTTGGAAAATAAACTCCTGAACAGTAACAATAAGAAAAGGTAATTATATTAATAAGAAAATACTGAAATATATACAAATACATACAAACCAAATATCAAACTCCCTCAGAGTCCAGGCTGGACTCATCAGGAGATGGGAACTGGAATCAGGCACTGAATTCAGGAACTAGATTCAGGAATCTTTGAATCAATCAAAGGCAGAAGAACACGCAGAGTCCTCAGATGCCAGCCATAGAAGAAGAGAGATTGACACTTGTGATCTCTCAGCTTTATAATGAATATCATGTGTGTGGAATGGAGTAATTTGTTGGTCACGTTTGGGTAACCGTCCTATCCTCCTCTCCCTGAAAGTGTGACATTTTTTTTACGTAATTACGACCCTTTCACTTAGGGTCCTCCAACACAGGACACAAGAATTAACAGTGACCTTAGTTTCTCTAGGAGCAAGTATGAGCAAGTATAAGCAAGAGCCTTTCCACACACCGGTCCTTGTTGCTAACTATAAACATTGGACATTATCACTGCTAGAAGCAGACACTGTCTGAAAAAAAAAACCATTAACTGCAGAAAGTCCAGTTAGTTAAAAGAGACTGAGCTGAAAGGTAAAATATCTGAACAGAGAATTGCTTCTGTTCTCTCTCAAACCAGGACATTTGAAGAATAGATGAAAAAAAAGACTGAAGAAGACAGCCATGTGTACCATAAGGCATTTCATTTATAGGTGTTTGTAAGTGAATAATCAGTCTATTCTGTGAAATACAATGCTTCACTACTGTATTCAGTGTTATCCTTTCCTTCAGTTCTCTTCGTAAACGTCTCTAGTTTCCAGTATTTGCCATAAATATGGCAAAGCAGCAGGGCTTCAGAACTGAAGCCTCTCATTTTCAGCAAGGTCATTTACTCTGTAGTTCTGCACCTGAGTCATGCCTTGAGTAGGGCTGAGGAGGAAGCGGTCTGAGGTTTAGCTTCAGAAACTTGTCTTACCGACATGGCTATGAAAGGCCATTTGTGTTTCTTCTTTTGTCTTGTGACTTGTGTTTCAGAAGTTTTAGTGTTGGTATGTGAAAAGGTGGATTAAACCTACTCTGTCTTTACACACTCTTTATGATGTGTATTGCAAGTAACTTTTAATCCAGTAGGGAATCACATTGTCCGGAGACTAAAAACTTATGAACTCAGCTTCAGCTAACCTTTTTCTTTTGTTATTTTTTCTTCTTCTTTCAAAATCTGGAGACTGACCTTTTTCTTTTTCCTTTTTTTTTTTATTTTTTCCCCTCTTTTTTCTTTCTTTTCAATCTTTTTTATTTTGTCTGTTTGTTGGCTTTTGGGGGGGGTTGTGTTTTTGTTTTGTTTTGGTTTGGTTTGGTTTTTTGTGGTGTTTAATTTTCTTTTTTTCTTCTGATGTACTTCTATTATTGGGCAGAATATCTTCTAAAATTATATTCTT
>JAAGNO010003079.1:3623-22579 GCA_033439905.1 Ceryle rudis | reverse complement strand
AACCTCGGTCTCCAAACTTAAAGAAATAATAAATAGATGTGAGTAATAAAAATATTAATCACAAAAAAAAGACACCGCCCCCCCCAGGCCCCGCCCCTAACACCCCGCAGACGTACCGCGGGCAGGCGCAGCGCTGCAGCACCGCACTATGAACGCGAGGGGGCAGCAGAGCGCAGACATCAGTGCGCCCGGGGAGAGCTAATCGCCATTGCGCATGCGCTGGGAGCGGGCGGGGATCATATCACTGCGCATACGCCACCACCTGGCGTCCGTCTCTGTGGCCTAGGCCTGTCTAGACGGGCGCCACGTGGAGCTTGTCTGGTACTTTTTCTATGGTCGTCGGTCCCTCCCGCCATGCTCTATGATCCGTGTGTCCCACAGAAGTCCTGTATGCAACCCGGGTGATGTTTGCTATGGTGTCTTTGGTTCTCCTCCGCGTATTTCCCCCACCCCCTGTCGTCGTCGTCACTTCATTTTTGTGCGGGAGGTTTTTGGATTACTTTGAGTTTCCTCGTCTGAGTTAACTGCTTTCTGGTGCCCTGCTCAGCTTGTTGGTGCGATGTGGGGCGGAAAGAAATTTCAGCGCCCCGTTTTAACAATTAATGGCGTCATTTGCATAACTAGGGGCAACCTAGCTTCTGAGCAGGGGTCCCAGGGGTTCAGAGCAGCAGCGGGGCAGTTGTGCTGCCTGGAGAGGAGAAATGACAACAATCAGAAAGTGCAGGGCGCAGTGGGGAAGCCCCTGCTCCCTGGGGCTTGAATTTTGGTTTTTTTGATACTTAATTTTTTTTCCTTTTACACTTCTCCCAGGAAGCCAGGGATTTCCCACTGCTGCTCATTTCAAGCTTGAATCAGAGAAAGGAAAAACTTAAATATAGAGAATTAAAAAATAAAAAAGTATTCTTTTCTGAAAACATCAGGACAGAATATTAAAAGACATGAAAATGTATTAATATGGGAGTCAGGGAATTTCTCCACAATTATATATTTCTCCAAAGTACTTCAACAGTCATTTTCTAATGGTAAATTGCTGCTGTCAATGATATCCAAACTGGTTGAAGTTCCTGTCTGTGCTGAACTGTTTGCTCACTTCACTTATCTCCTTTGTAGTTGCAGTCCTCCTTTCAATATACTGCTTGTCAGAATGATTCAGAAAGTGTCTCCTTCCCACCTCATGCTTAAAATCCCAGCATTAAAAACACCAGGAAAACTCAAATGGTATTAATCTATTGCTTCTGATCTGAATCCTAAAAGATGAAATGAGGAAAGAGGTAATTTACTTATCGTCTTACTTCAAACTAGGGTTAATTATATGTAATTATATATAAATCGAGACATTTGTCAATTTTTTTCCCCAAAAACATCCAGTGATTGAGACACCAGAACTCTGCAGACAACCTGTTTTCTACATTGTGATTCACTTATTGCACCATTATAAAGTTTTAAAGAGTGTCTAATTTTACATACTGGAAATTTCCCTTGTTTGGAGTTTAAATTCAATAGGTGTTCTGTTAATCCCAGTCACGTCAGCAGATTGTTACCAGTTCTTCCTGGCAGCCTTTTATATATTTGAAAATTTTTATAGTGTGTCCAGTCAGTCTTCCCCTTTCAAGATCAAGAAGATGGTTTTCATTCAATTATTCCTTGTAAGTCATGTTTTCTGATCATCACATCTGGGTTGTCATCATCTAGTCCAAGTTACTCTACCCCTTTCTTGAGCTGTGATCCTGAAACCTGGACCTTGAACTTCAGAATACGTAGCCCACGCAATTTATTTCAAACATCTAACACACTATTAGTACAATACTTTGTTGTTGTTGTTGGTTTTCTGGTGAACTAGAATTCCTCTGAAGTTTGTAAATTGCTCTAGGAAAGACATGTGCTTCAAAATCACATCACATGATCTGATAGGACATAACAGCTAAGATTGAATCTCTCTTCCTATAGCAATCTCATTTACGGTGTCCAAATGCATTTGTGTATGCAGTTTTACCATTTTTGTAGAAAAATATAATACATCAAGAAAGAAACAGCAATAAGACCTTATTAAAAATACCCAAAGCTGCAAATAGATTTGGAAACAAAGCAGGCAAAGGAAGCACAGACAATAAGTAATTATACCAAACACTTTTAACACAGGATGGACTTAGGTGGGTGAAAAAAAAACAAAACAAAACAAAAAAAAAACCCAACAACAAATCTGCAAGCTCCATCAAGTCGCTATTAGAAGGCTCACGCTAAAATCCAGAATGTTACAGTTTCATATGAATTTATTAAATCTATTGCAATCTATTCAGACAGAGGTATTTATAGACACCTGAATACTGGGAAAATCTTGTTGTGAAGTAAATAATGCTGACAATGGCATTTTCTCCAAACTTTCTGGAATGAGCTCTAGACACATTACGAAGGGAATTGTTTCCTGCATAGGAAGGTTTTGAACACTAATAACCTGGAGAGTCTTTAAACTCATTGTGAGGGCTGATGGCAGGGATGCTGACATCCATTTGTGCTTAGGAAATCGGATCTTTCAATAGGTGGGGTGGTTAACCACTGGAACAACCTGGTAAGCACCACAGAGGTTTCTCCACCACTAAGCAATGCTTATGTGAGATTTGGTTTTGTATTTCCCATAAAAATTACGACTGTATTTGGAAAAAAAAAAAGTGTGTCAAAAAAACCCAAAAAACCATGCCCACATGGGCAGTGGTGGCTGGAGCCATACAGTGGTTATTTCAGTCTCCTTGCTGCCCTTTTCATCTATTATGGAGAGGACACTGGAGAGGTCTTTGTGTGAGCTACTTTGAGGAGCTGTGATCAGAATCCAGCAACTAGTTTGTCTACAAATACCTCACCTTCAATGGAAAGGCAGGGTGAGCTAACAGAAGGCAAAAAAACTTCATCTGTCAGCTCCGCCTGGATTTCCATTCTCACCTTTACCCACCTTGTTAAAGTAAACAATTAACTTAGGAAAGGAAGGTCTGCGTCTCTCTCTATGTAAGGTCAGGGACAATAAGGCTTTGGTCTTGGTGGGACATCACTGTGCTAACACAGCACAGGTGTGGACACAGCCCCGTGTTAACCCAGCTGTCAACATCATGGATTAAGGGAGCTGCATTCACCAACACTGAAACTCTCCCAGCAGCTGCCTTGTAAAACCCTGCCTGCAACAGAAGCACTATCTAAATCTCTGCAGCTTTTGAAATGGGAATAAAGTATAACAAATAATTTAACCCCAGACTTGGAATACTCTCCCTCCTGCCATCTCCCCAGGATAAATGAGAGGTGTTTTAGAGAGGCTTCTCATTTACTTTTCTATTTCTGCTCCGCTTTGATATACTATGGATCATTTCATCAGTGCATAAATAGAATGCAATAAGAAACCATGGCTTCTGAACGAGCAAGGTCGCTCAGCAGCTATGGCTCTTGCCTCACCAGGGAACAGCATCACCATCTGCTCAGCAGTGCCAGGTCTCTCCCTAAGTCATTCATGCACAAACAGAACATTAATGTTGCTGAGACCTATGTGTAAAAGGCTGGGAAAAGAAAGAAGAGAGACTGCCCCATGAGACCATAAATCAGTCCCCACCCTGCTGGCACACACATTGTAATAGACTCTCTAACACAGGGATCACCGCTCAGCAGGACCCTGGTCTCATAGACAGAGTACACTGAAGTGATTTGTTGTCACCACCCCCTCCTTTGATGGAGGGCAGGATGGCAAAAAAGTGATTGTAGGTTTCTAGACAAGGGAAGGGTGGTGAGGAAGCCAAAAGCTGGCCCAGAGAGACGGATTTGACCTCCATGTCTTTACAGTGGCATAGGAAGGGGTAAGTATATTCGCCTAGATGATGATTTGGGAGGCAGTGGATGACCTTACCTGAAAACTCAGAACTGCATTTTGTGTCAGTGGGAACTGTGCTGCTGAGAGACAGAGACAGGCAAAGGCACAAGCTCTGAAAACACAAGCAACAGCCATGTCAGTCTGGGTACCCCTGAATTAGCCTGTGTTTATCTGTAATTCTCTGTGCTTTCTCACTGTCAGAGAGAATTGCATCTTAATATCTTAGAAAGGTTTATGAAGACCAAGTTGTTAATATTTGTGAAACACTTATGTAATCTAGAAGAAGAGCTACAGAGAAATATCCTGAAAAAACCTAAGTAGGGCAGGTTTTGACTGATATTCATTCCACCAGGCTGCCAGCAAACATACAAGAATAAGACCAAAGCAGAATATTAAAATAACTGCCATGTTAATGAAAACATTACATTACTACAGTAATGCAGCCATAGTGGACCCTAACACAGAACAGCCCAACTTGAAACGGGTGTACTGACGCCAATTCATGTCAGTGGCAGAACAGAATAATCTTTTTCACAGGACTGTAGCTGAGAGATGAGTTTTACATCGAGGGAGAAGTGAATGTGTACAAAACTGCAGACCACATAAGGTACAAGCTGGCATCTCTGGAAGTAAATCTGCAAGGATTTGTTGGCTTGCAGGCAAAAGCCACTACTGCCTCTGCTGGTGCTCATGCTTTTGCCATTCAGTGGGAGTTGATTAAAAACAGTTTCAAAGATCCAAGTAAAGAATCATCACCTGGTTCTCAGCAGGACCAAGGAAAACTGTTACCTCTCAAAGGTCTCCAATGACTGTAGAGTTCCTGCCATGGAGGTGAGCATTTGTACCCTGGGCATACTCAGATGAGCAGCACAGGGCAGGGCGTGAATGAATTACAGATCCTGAGCATCCTGCTCACCCCATGGTGACATTACCATTTCCACCAGCATCTTTGCAGCTGCATCAGCAGGAGAACTGCCAAGAATGTCAATTTTTCACTGCAGCTGTAAGGAGAAACCTTAGTTTTGTAAACACAGTAACCTGATGTCACAGGCATGAGATTTTCCTTGGAATTCCCACCTCACAGAAAATTCTCAATATCCCTGCTCATTCCAGCCTAATTCAGACCGAACACATTGCTTAAGTGAAATCTTGCAAGAATTGGGAATGCTGCTTGTCCATCATCAGTGGGTCCAGACAACACCAGGGAAATCAAAGAAAGAAAGAAAAAAAAAAAGAGATAAAAAGAGAAAAAACCTAAAAGATTTAAAAAAAATAATTATTTTCCTTATTTTGCAGCAGCACAGTAGGGAAGCCCAAGGGAATCACATTGCTCTCCTTCTGCTGCATGAAAAAGATTATCACAAGGGATAAAAACATCAGTGGAAGACAGAGATCTGCAACTTCAGCACTCTTAGCCCTCTTGAAAGAATCGAGAAAGCTGTGGAGCTGCAGGCATGGGAGATGAATGCCCGCACACTGTGCTTCACAGAAGCCATAATGCTGGAAGCAAGGGAGTGAAAAACACATCTATGTGTCTGCACAGGATTGAGCTTTTGGGCAGCAAGGCATGTGGGAGAAGCAAGGAAAAGGCAAGACAGAATGTGTCTGTCCTACAGTCATTATAGGGACAAGAGTGTCAAAACTGATTAGACACGAAGTTAAGTGGCATCTCTGTTTTCCATTTTCCTAAAGTCAGGTCCAGAAATATCACCCAGCTGGATTCACATTTCACTTACCATTCCCACAGACTATGGAGACTGCTTTCAGAGATGCCAGCCATCGTGGACATTTTACTGTATAATGCTTGAGATAGCAGCTGTCAGAGCTGGAAAATGAACTAGAATCCATTAATTTTTCAGGCCTGCCTATGACTGTTAATTTTCATCCTCTAGGAAGCAAATGCATTGTTACTTTATCAAACTGTTATGGCTCCAGACAGCTTATATTTATATACAAAATGTATCCAAGCGAGGGGCTAGATATCATGCACAGAGATACAGGTATAATCTACTAAAGCAGCTGAAAAAAAGTGTTGGAAAATGTCATGCCTCAGACTAACTGGTGTATGTTTATTAATTAACATGAAATACAATTAGCAATTACATAGTATGTAGAATCTTCTTCTGTTTTGCTTCTTAATTAGCACAATAAAATGTTAACTATTAAAGAAATTTACCTTCCAGTCTTATTACACTGGAATTTTCCACTGCCACCTTGAACACTAAGAAAAAGCTATGTTGTAATTCTGTAATGATCTATGTCTTAAATAATTCAAAAGGGAAGTTTGCAGTATGCCTGCAACTCTGATTACAGTGAAAGACAGTGACACTAGACTGCCCACTGATTTAAAAGCATCTGCAGGTACCTTATTTATAATTAGGGACCTAAAAAAAAATTGGGCAGGAAAACCTATAAGTGTTCCTCAAATATCATAAAAAATGCTGAGGCTGTAGAGTGATAAATTACCAGACCTGTAATTCAATCAGCCTTCTAATGATCTCATCGATCAATCATGCTTCATTGCTGTGATTCGTGATATCATCTGAACCCCTTCTATTGAGTTATGGCTTTGTTATAAATCCCACATTATCCATTATCCTTAGATTGAAAATACACTACCTTATTACAGTAGCACTCAACAGCACTGCCAGACTTGAGGGGTTATCAGTTTTCCCATTAGAAATTCTGGTTTTCAAAGGATTACACATCAGCTAAGAGAATATACTCTGAGTTTAGCTTCTCTGCGTGATCACAGGAAGGGGAGGATGGGATTGTGATTAGGCTGCTAGCCTTGGCCTGGCAAAGAGCTTGTGAAAATCCTTGCTGCACGCAGGTTATACAGACAACCTTGCCCAAGTCACTTGGGCAGCTGAAGTGCTTAAGAATATGGCTGTATCATCTGGTAGACTCCAGAGCAGAGGGACCTGAACCTGCTGTTGGCAGAGGCTAGCGAAGTCCATGCAGGGCTGAGTGAATTACCCACGGTGAGATCCCTCTAATCAAACAGGGAAAGGGTCCAGCCGAGGCACCTCTGCTGCAGAAGCAGTTTCACTGTGCCTGACTGTATTTATATAGGAAGGAGGGGTGGATCATACTGATTATTTCTTGTTTGGGAAAAAAGTACGGTGAAGTTAAGAGTCCTTTTGCAGAGGATGAGTTAGTAAAACATTGTGGTATTCACAGCACAGATGAGCCACTTGCATGCATTTCACCACTGTGCTGAATTTAGGAGGAAAAAAGTGATTTATCTACACAATGACAAAACATGGGCCTAAAATGAGGCACTGCTAAACAGAGCCCTCCAGATCCGAGTGATAACTGGAGAGCTGACCAGGGAAGAGACTCAGGAAACTCATTGCTGCCTCCTTGCAGAGGGCAGCAGGGAACCAAATCCAAAAAAACAGCTTCTTACTGACACGGAGGACAGCAGGTAGGTGAGCTCTTACTCCTCAGGTATCTATGGTGCTAAATGAGAGATGTGTTGACATTAACAAATGTCAGGGAACAGTGGGAGAGGGGCTGCTCCAGCAGGGGCAAAAGCCAGGTTACCACGCACAGGCAGAAACCATGCCCTCAGCAGCAGGGCAGAGTCCCACAGCATCAAAGTGGGGATGATCTAGTGAAAATGTCCAGCTCTACTGACAGCTCCAGGCAAGATGAGGTGATGATTCAGGTCCAGGTCCATCAGAGCCCAGTCAGGAATAGCAGGAGATGGGGCTATTGACAAACTACTTTGCCCCTTGTTCCCTTCTGCCCCGTGTATGCCATCTCACCTCCTAACCAACTAACATTTAATAACATGGTCAAGGACCTTCTTCCCCTTCTGTCCCAGGTCACCTCTTCTGCTCTTCTCTTTGGTCACACAGTTGAAGGTAAGTGCGTGTATGAACAAGTTGAGAGCATGATAGATCATGGATTAAATCCACTAAACCAAGGAGATGTTTGCTGCTAGTGGATTTGAATGGGGGCTCCAGTAGGGCAAGCTATTAGGCTGACATCACATAGGCTATGTTGAAATGGTTTCTGTCATGCTTTCCAAAAGCAGGAGCTGAAAAGAACAGGGCTTACTCTTGCTTAGTACACTGATGTCTTCTGATAATACGTCTGTGCAATCCAACCTCTGTCTGAGCTGTCCTCCAACAGAAAATGCTTTTTTTCCAAATCACTATGTGAAAAAAAGCATAGTGTTTAATTAAACTTGTCTAAGTCAGTTTAATTCCCTTTTAAGCCTTTCCTCTATTTTTAGAGTATATAATTCTAGTACTGTGACATTTTAAAGTTCAGTGACAGTTTTGGGGTAGTCTGCTCTGAAACGTCAAGGTGAATTTTCAGTGAGCAATTCAATGATGTTTCAAAAAATTTTCACCAAAGTACTTAAAAAAACCCAGCCAAAAATAAATTTGAAACTAGCGTCCCTCTTACAACCATGAGAAGTTTATCTTCAACTGCAGAATGGCCTAGATGGCAACCTCTGTACAAGGTTTTAACATCAGTAGCTTTTCTCTCCTGTAAACTAGGTACATTTGATAATGTGAAAACTAAACACATTAAAAAACACCAAAAAAAAAAAAGCACTATTTCCATGAATCACACCTTGAGGCACACTATTTCTTTAAGGACATGTTCCAAAAGCCATTAATGAATCCACATCAACATCTGCAAATTTTGGTGCAAACCCGAGAAGTTTCTAGTTTGCTTCCAGCATCCAGTGTGAATTGTGGTCATTAACGTTCTGAGTAAAGGGATTTAGCTCCAGCACATATCTTAATTCAGGTGTCCACCTCTTGGAGATGAGATTCAGTGGCTTCAGCAGAGGCTAGGGCCATTTGAGATGCCCCAGGACTAGACCACCTAGACTCCATCTGCCAGTCCTGAACGGCACAGGTTGGACATAGATCTCCCAGCCCCATGAGGTTACCTGACATGCAGTAGTTTAGGTAGCTGAAATAAGTCTCTATGAACTGTAATGGGACATAAAATGTCTGACTCATGTGGACATGTGAATTTAAGGATCTAAATTCATTAGTCATGAGCTGAAGCCCTTCCCAGGTTTCTAACTGGGCTCTGGAGAAACCAGCCCCGATGCTGTGTGCACAGCTCTCTTCAGTTAGTCTGAAGGACACGTGAGATTTTCCCCATTTGCAGCTTCCAGTAATGGAAGCAGAACCAGTGGATGTTATAAACAGCCTGGTTCTACCTCGAGGGAAGAAAAAACACTTAAGGGTGAATGCTGGGCAGGGTTATGCTGGAAATGCTGGAAAGCATTTCTTTCCCACACGTGACATTGCTGAGCTAGTTCAGTACATCGCAGAGAAACTGCTCTCAATACTTCTGATTACAAATTCTTTTGAAGGAAGGAAACCACTGATGATGCACAAGGGATGATGTTAGCAAGAATCAAGCTTTGTGACCTGACACAGGGCAGGAGTAATTTTATGGACCTTTTAAATTGCATTTTGTCCGTGACAAAGCCATTAAAAAAGAAAAGTTTCTTAGTGATCTATACAATACAGGAATAAACTGAAATGCATGTTTTACTGAACAGGCCCAGTAGCACTTCAATTGAACTTTCTCTAAGGACAAAAAGAGATGCTACACTCTTTTCTGGAGCTGTGTAGTCAGTCACACCAACCAATGCAAATGCACCACGACAGCCAGACATCCTTAATCACCATCACAAAAAGCTGTCGTTGCTACATACTTATCTCCTGCTGACAAGACATATTCACATCCTCTGGTTACTGAATCCATTGCATAGTCTGCTTCAGCAAGATAACAAAAATGCCAGCAGGAATTGCAAGAGGCACAGTCCCAGTTATGCATCCCCTGTCACGCACTGGATAACTGTTACTCCTCTGGGACTCAGGGTGTGGTGGGGAGGGGAGAAGAGACAACAACACAGCTACCTCTTGGATCTGTACTGAAACAGAGATTGACTACTGTAATGACGAAAAATATATGTGAAGCACCCAGTGTGTCTCTTTAATTACTCACAAATACAAATCAAGATGTTTAAGAGGTCCTTTAAATAAATATTTGGTCAAATACTTCTCATTGTAATAGATTATGTAACTGGCTGGTAGGACGCTAAACTGTAAAGATCATTACAAGCTTGAAAGCATTCAACTTCATCCCTGACATTTTTTTTTCCATCATATAAGTGCTCATCAAAGCTGGAATAGCATGAAGGCATCCCCAGAGACAGATATTTTGCACCCATTAGACAGCACATGAAGCAAAGATCCATGACACCTTCTCTAGCAGCAGAAGCAGGCAGAAAATTGTCAGAAAGATGCAATTTCTGATCACAGCACCTTTCCTTTTGGGTTTCCTGGTGATATAAGCCATTGAGTTGTGTTTCAGTCTGGATTATGACAGTCTAATTTCGGCTATACTATTAGGCCTAGAAGTGAGGTGTACTTCACCTTTAACTCCATGAGTCAAGCAACCAATCTTACCTCCTTATTTAGACTTCTCCTAGGACCCTGTGGTTTAGGATGGGTTATCTTATATCTGTATCCACCTCAATGCACCTTGAAACAGCAACTGGAAGCCCTTCCCAGCCAAATCAGTAATTTAACCTTCTCATCAAAGGATGACATAAATAGGCTTTGTTTGCCTCTATGAATGTAAGTGTAGAAGACAAATACAAAATTTTGTATAGTTGTAAGATTAATGGCCAGGAATGGGCTCAGTTGTTACATAATTTATTTAAGTGTCTTTGCTGACAGATTTCTGTGGGAACTGGGTATTTAAGAATGACGATCCTCATGAAATTTCAGAAACACCAAGATACTCTAGAGGAAAATTTGGACTTTTGAATATGCAACAGCACAGCTATTGTCATCTTTGATGCCCAATTATGTGTAACAAACTGGCCCAGAATGCAGTAAGCAAAAAATCCTGGCATGTGCCTTGCTCTATGTCTCTCTTTCACTCAAACAGAGCTCAAAAATTGGCAGTTGTGAGTATGTGGAGAATGGTTTGACCTGCTTAGCTCCAGAGATTGACTGAAACATACACAAATAAAATAAAAGAGAAACAATAGCTCTTGCAAGTGCAGCTGAAATAGTAAGGTTTGTACCTTTGTGGCATCCATGGGTTGCCAAGGTGATTCTACAGGGAACTGCAATAGCTATAGGTGTAGTTAAGGTTACAAATTTAATTCCATATCTTTGAATTCTCATATCTTTGCCCTACAAATACCACCACTGAATTAGGCGTGTACAATTCATTGTGTAACCATTAATCTAAATCTGTTTGCACCTCTGTTACATTTGCACAAGACTTGAAAGTACAGCAAAGCTCACCTACGGGATGAATGCTTTATGATTGATTATAATCATGTGGTTATTTAATTATTTTCTATGTTAAACATGATTTACGCAAGTCATTTTCCAGCTTGATTAGAGGAATAGGAAAAGACTGTTTTGCTTTAAAAAAAAAAAGTCAGATGAACCTATAAACAACTTCAACAAACACCTGCCTTTAAAAGGTACAATTATAAGTATAGGATTGCAAATTTAACTTGTGCATGTATTTGCTAAATTGAGTGTCAGAGCCTGTAAAAGTCACTTGCATATTCAGTTTTCAGTTCTGAACACTCCATCTCATTGAATTCACAGCTGCATACCTTTGCCCTAATGTGCATAAGAAGCATTCCCAAAACCACAAAATACCTAACGAAAACAGAACCAGAAGCAAAGCAATGTGGCAGTTACATGTACCTGAGCACAAAAAGACCCCTCCGTGCACATCTATTCCATTGTTTCTATTGTTACAGTACCTGCCAGCTTGGTTATAGCTGAAATAAAAAATGAGTCCATCAGGAGCCTGTAACTGTAGCACCAAACACGGGAATGAATGAAGCAGGGTTATTTACTAAAAGAGCTTCACTGTTCATTTTTTGACATCTCCTTATTACATGTCCCTGTGCAGCATCCCAGTGGGTGACACTGCACACCCTACCCCTGATGAGCTTGCTGCTATCACATGGTCTTTGAAGAACCTGTCATTACATCAATCACGTTATAAAACCCAAATGTGTGCTGCCACTTGAATGGAGGAAAAGCCACTCTCTCATGGTCCTGGGAAAACTGTCTCATTACAGTGATAACAGAAATCGGCTCAAGGAGAGGGACTACCTGACAGTGGACTGTTTTCTTTAGTGCTCTCAATGCAATTTAAGGGAAAGTGATAAGGAAAAAAACCCTAGAGATTATAACAGCCACAGTTAAAAGAGGAAAGACTCCAGGAAAATCTGATTAGATTACTACAAATATAAAGAGCATTAAGCACTGAAAATACCTGGTCATGATTTGATACCCTGATCTGCTTAGGATCATTTTAAGATGGATTTCCTCAGAAGGTGGGCTAAAAGGCACTACACAGTATCAGTACAAGCATCTACCAAATGGCTCCACAGAGAGCTTGGCTCCTTCCATCCACCTCAGGCAGACCACCTCTTGCTCCCAAGTTTGCTTTTCTCTCCATGCTGACAGCTCTGTGATCTGAAGTCTTCCTGGTGATCAGTACAACTGATCAGAATGAAAACAACATGCTAACAGATGATACTGATGGGGTAGTTTTTAAAGGCTCTGTGCTCATGACTCAGTATTTCTCTTTCTCAAACTCTGTGCTAAAGTTTATTCTACTTTCAATGCTCATGTCTTCCCAGTTTAGAAACTGTGGAGGGAGGCAAATGTGAAGTAATAGGTAAATAAGACATTTTACTACTCCAAATTTTTAGTACATTGAGCTCTGCATAACCACTATCTCCACCTCTATATACAAAAGGGAAAAAAGGTGTCCTGTTGCATTTACACCAGCATCAGTGAGAGTTAGAGCAGGGCTAAATTCATCCTGGATGAATTGCATGAGGACACCCACAAAGAGCATAATCATGCTTCTCACTTATTTTCAGATTACTATCTCCACACCACACTATGAGACCTGTTATTGTAATGACTTTTCATCAGGGTTCAGAAATCCCTGCTCTAAAGTCTCGTTACTGACTGACAGCAGTTGTGATCATTTACTAGCATTATTCTTTTTTCTTCCAGTTCTGACTAGGTTCAAGTTCTGACAAAGCTCAAGACACTAGTCTACCCTATATAAGTGTGGTATCCTGGACTTCAGAGAAATCCTTATGGATGGAGACCTGATTGCATCATCTGTGCATCTGATTTTTTTGAAAATTATAATTGTCTGTATCAGAAATTGAAATTATATTGTATTTTTTAGCTTGTTTTTCAAGTGTCTTGGACAAAACTCATTCTGTTTTATGACAGACACTTATGTGCACAGGTTTTGGAAGAGGCAAGACATTCAGATTAATACCACATACAATCTTTGTCAACATTTTACTGTTCTTTGCCACCAATTTTCAGCCTCTTCTTTCCTAACTTGTGCAGCCCCAGCTGAGTCCAGGCTCAGCTCTGGCCAGAGCTGAATTAGCTTTAAATACATCTCCACACTTCTTCTCCATCTGGCTGCCAGCCAAGCTCAACTTACATAAGGAGAGGAGCTACTGTTATTGCACACTGTTCTTTCCAGAAAGATGAGTCAGTGAGTCCCTTTACTTTGTGGTTCACTTGTACAAATTCTGTAAAAAAGGAAGTTTAACCTTGTTACTTCTTCTGGAAAAGAACATCAAACTGATTTTTAATTTCTCTTCTCTGATTGACTGTGACTGCTCCTGCCCCAAATGAGAATTGGGAGTGCATGCTATGTTCAATGTCTTCGGGCACCTTGTTTCTTTTCATGGACCTCTAACTCACTGAAGCAATCAAATGCAAATCTGGATTTGATTTAGGGTTCACTCCCGGCACACACACAGGCAGGAGGTCTGCGTTGAGGTTGTGGTGAGCATAACTGTAACAGGAGCTGAAATAGAGACAGCTTCCCCAGCAACAGGAGCCAAGGTCCCTGGCTTGGAACTAATCCATGTTGTGCTGAACCACAAATGAACCTCTAAATCTCAACCATCACAATGACCCTTTCCTCCATGAGAACCTGGAGAGCTGGAGCTGAGGGATTTCTGCATACTAAACCTGTTGACTGGACACAAATTCATCATCTTGTTGATACCTCAAATTCCAAATGGTTATAACTTCATTGTTACCAAACCAAAAGTCTAATTTTACTTTTAGTGTAATCCTTGTGGTCAAACATGTGCAGTCCAAGAACAGGTTTAGCTCTAATCATGTGCTAGTAGTTAACGCATTACACTAAAAGGCAATGATGTTATTTGCATCTCTAAGAATCAAAGAATGGGTTTACTCATGTGTGCGGGTGCTCAGATCTCTGGCTGGACCCTGTCCAATTCAAATGTGCACTATTTGAAGTTCATTCATATGGGACCAGGGTTTGGGCACTTCTTTAAATAGAGAAATGAACTTTGTAGAATTGGCAGCAGTTCTCACAATAAATGGCATATCTATGATGGAGTGAATATGGTTATCTCTGTCCATTTCCCAAGGAACTATTACAGCTCACAATCCAATGCCCATACAGATGAATATTGTTTTCTTTTTTTTTCATAATTTCAAAATATATCTGCCTTCCTCTGCCTCATTCTGTTCTCTTTTATGCTTAAGTTTTCTGCCCCGTCAGTAGAAGCATGCAAGTAATTGATCCAGCATTCAGCACAGCTGAGACCATGAAAAACTTCAGGAAGAGACTGAAAGACTAGGAAGCTATTGCCTTGGCTACTCCTAGATCTGTTATGATTAATATTACAGATGTAATAAGCAACTTTTTTCCTACACCTTTCTAAGAAGGAAAGCTGTGGAAACTCCAGGGCAAAATATCCTTGACGGAAGGTATGTTATCCGCAGGAGATGAGTGAGAATTGGCAACTCATGCCAGTTTAATGTACATCAAAAATAAAACCATTTATCCATGAATCTGCTACATTGCTCAGGCTGGAATGCATTTGCTCTGTGAATATCCCAAGCTTTGGTATGTCTAATCTTGCCCTCATGCTGGCTGTGTACCTCTGAAAAAGAAAAGCCTTAATTTTCTCTTGGAAGAACTGTTAAATTTGGCTCATTTTTATTTTTTCTTGACTAAGGCAAGTCACCTACTGATTACAATTTTTTGGGCAGTAGTGAAAAGTGGACCTGAATGAATGAATCATGGAGCTAAAACTTTTCCCTGAATCATAATGCTTTAACTAGGAGTGAGTCATGACAGGATGGAAACAGCTGTACCAAGTATCACCAGTTTCTTTGTCAGAAGAGGTCTCAGGAAAAGCATGTTGTCATGCTGGCACCCCCTCAGCAGGGGCTGGGAGCTTTGGGCAGCAGGGTCATGACTGGTCCTGCCAGTGCTGCACAGGAAGGGCAGCACAATGGGGCATTTCCATCTCTGACAGTGACAAACTGGGGAAAGATGCTATGCACAATATATAGTATATGCAGCTCCTTTGTGTAGCATCTAAGAAGGAATCCCAAGAGGTGCAATTTCATGAATCCCCTATCAGCTCAGTCTCTTGCAGCAGCCCAGCTCCTATTAACATTGCTGGAGTGCCAGACATGACTACTTGATCCTGACAAAAGACGCCCTGTATGCTGGCCTGTTGACTGGAGTTTTACACGGTTCAGTGAACTGGAAGCTTTCTTATAGAGTCAACTGGGGATTACCTATTCTTCCACTCCTCTTCTTCACTATAAGCAAGAGGCTCTGGGTGGCTACTCCAGGCTAGATGAATCCCATCTAGCTGCAGTTATCCACTGCGGCTGCCTGAACACAGGCAACAGACAAAATGGACCCAAGAAAGGCACACTGCCCTTTCATCCCATTTATGCTTTCACTTCCAACCTGAAAAGGCCCCACGATTGATCACAGAGCCCAGCAAACCCTATAGAACTACTAAGGACTACTGAATATTTTGTACTTCTGCACAGACTCATCAAGGAGATACATTCAGAGAGGGCCATATATAATATATTGTCCACTCTCACTTTGTCCAGTCCCATACTCATGTGACCAGAACCACTAAGATTTCAGGTCTAAGCTTTCCTGTAAACCATTGCTGAAATACGTGTATCTTCCCTCTGCCTTCCTGGGCCTTTACCTCTTGCATGGTAAGCCACAGCCTCCTTCAATAAGATCACCTTTCCAAGTCTGCTTGAGATGAATACATAATTAATTCTCCCCTTTTTGTCGCTGCAGCTCATCCTTGCATATTGTAGGCCTCTGATAATCATCCCTGTCATTCTTCACTAATCTAAGTCCAGAATCAGATGCGAAGGAAAGGGCCATTTTGCTAAGAAGCTTCTGGTTTAAGGCTGTTAAAAGAGCAACATATCTAAGCGGCTCTTTGCAGCTAGCATCCATTCTACTTGTTGGCCTTTACAACTCTAGAACAGCTTGATTCAAAGCTTGTTTCAACTATATTATCAGCTTCTCTCTGGCATTTCTATACTCCCTGTTATTGATTAGTATGTCAGTGGCAATCATGCTGCTTTGATTTCTGTAAGCAGCAAGCCTTAAAATGAATGACCAAAGGAAGTCAAAGCTATATCATAATATAGGAGGTCGGTATAAGTAAAAGTTTAAGAGGGTAGACCTAAAAGTTTAGCAAGTTTTACCTTAACATTATTTCACCCCTCCAAATCATTCTGCTTTCTATGCAGCTGCAGTTGCTTAATTCCTGGTTTGATCTGACAGTAGTGGCACTGCTTTTCGCATAAGCCTAACTGTTCTTGATTCTACTTTTGTGAAGCAGTATGGCCATCCATGCAATGATGCCAGGACAAGGGCTGAACCAAACTGGCCACTGCCACCTCCATCCACAATAAAAAAAAATCACTGAATGAATGGTCTAGAAGCAATTTGAAGAAGTCATATAGTCCCCTGCCATGTAGTTGGCAGTCTCATAATGCTGACATCATTTGTGACAGATGGAAGACATTTGTTGTCTCATCCTAAAACCTTTTGGTGAGTTTAACTACCTTACTCAAAATTGTTCCTAAAGGTTAATCTAAATGTCCCTTACTATAATTTAGGATAATCTTTCTTGTCCATTCCCAGGCAATACATTTACTTTCTCACTGAAGATGGAACACCGAGATGTTTTCATGTGTTTCACAGACACTTTTGTAATTTCTCTCTCTCTAACATTAGCCTTCTCTGAAACAGGATGAATGTACAGGGTGGGTCTGTTCTTTCCTGCTCTCCCCCAGCATCACCTGAGGAAATATTATCTGGATGTTTGCTCCTCCTCGTACAACTGAGCAGTTAATTTGTGCAGTTGATTGTACATCTTCCTGGTCTTGGCTATTTCTCCCTGATCTACTGTTAGATGTATTTGCCTGGTAGGATAGATCATATCAGTAGAGTTACATTAGCTGTGGGAACTGCGTAGCTGAGATTTGAAAGATGTGTATATCTCTTTCCCAGGCTGAAGCAAAGAACCAAGGATGTGATGCTGCTATCAGACAATTTTTGTGCTGTAACAGTGCAGGTGATGGTGTAGGAATCTTCACTTCAGAGCTGGTGGAAGGTTTTATGTAAATTACAAGAAAAGTTGAGTAATTTCTTGAGGTTTCTTGCACAGTGGTGTGTTCAAGTACAAGTGACTCTAAATTTCTTATTTTTACATCTTTAACAGTTCAGAGTAGACTCAAAGCTGGTTTCAATGATCTTCATGGATTCATCCAGCAAAAAGATGTGGGCAGTGAAATCCTGTTTTTATGGTACCATGATTCAAAAGAAAGCATACAACCTACTTGTGGACTTTCTCCCTTTCTAATCTAGCTATGCATAAAGTAGATCCTAGTTTCTACATATGTAGTAACAAACAAAACTGGCCAATGCTCATTCTTTACCCTAACACCAAGCAGCACGGTACTACTATCATCCATATGGAAAAGCTCCCCATCACCAGCAGAAGAAAAAGAATGTGGTTCATTCTGGAAGCCATCTCTAACCATATGGAAGAAAAGCAGGTTATCAGGAGTAGCCAACATGCATTTACCAAAGGGAAAACCTGCTTGACTAATCTGAAATCCTTCTATGAAGCCATGACCAAATGGGTAGATGAAGGGAGATCAGCAGATGTCATTTACCCTGACTTCAGTAAGGCTTTTGATACTGTCTCCCATAACATCCTTGTAGAAAAACTCAAGAAAAGTGACATAGACAATTGGTCTGTGAGGTGGATTGAAAAATGGCACAACAAAGTGAATTCAGAGGGTTGTGATCAGTTGTACAGAGTCAAGATGGAGGCCTGTGACCAGTGGTGCTCCCCAGGGATCAGTTCTGGATCCAGTTTTGTTCAATATCTTCATCAATGACCTGGACGAGGGGATAGAGTGTACCCTCAGCAAGTTTCCTGATAATAAGAAACTGGGAGGGGTGGCTGACACACCAGAAGGCTGTGCTGCTATCCAAAGTGATCTAGACAGGCTGGAGAGCTGCACGGAAGTGAACCTCATGAGGTTCAATAAGGACAAGTGTAGAGTCCTGCATCTGGGGAGGAATAACACCAGGCACCGGTACAGGTTAGGGGTCACCCTGCTGGAAAGCAGCACCACAGAGAAAGACCTTGGAGTGGACAGCAAGTTATCCATGGGATAGCAATGTGCCCTTGTGGCCAGGAAGGCCAATGGTATCCTGGGGTGCATTAATAAAACTGTGTCCAGCAGGTGTAGGGAGGTTCTCCTCCCCCTCTGTTCTGCCCTAGTGAGACCACACCTGGAATACTGTGTCCAGTTTTGGGCTCCCCAATTTAAGAGAGACAGGGATCTGCTGGAGAGACTCCAATGGAGAGCTATGAGGATGATTAAGGTACCTGAGCATCTCCCCTATGAAGAAAGACTGAGGGAACCGGGGCTGTTTAGTCTTGAGAGGAGACTGAGAGGGGATCTTATTAATGTCTATAAATATCTGAAGGGTGGAGGTCAAATAGAAGGGGCCAATCTCTTTTCTGTAGTGCCCAGCAGTAGGACAAGGAACAATGGGTATGAACTTGAGCACAGAAGGTTCCACCTCAACATGAGAAGTAACTTCTTTACTGTGAGGGTGATGGAGCACTGGAACAGGCTGCGCAGAGAGGTTGTGGAGTCACCTTCTCTAGAGACTTTCAAAACCCATTTGGATGTGT
>JAAGNO010003078.1:118135-138288 GCA_033439905.1 Ceryle rudis | reverse complement strand
CCTCTCCTCTCCTCTCCTCTCCTCTCCTCTCCTCTCCTCTCCTCTCCTCTCCTCTCCTCTCCTCTCCTCTCCTCCCTTTCCCTTTCCCTGTCCCTTTCCCTGTCCCTTCTCTTCTTTATTTCTTTATGTTACCACTGTTTCCATAACTCTTGTAGGATCTCTGCATCAAAAGAGAGGGAGAATTTCACATGGCAATGTGGTTAAATAACCATATACTTCATGTCTGCTACAAGAAGGGATTAACAGACTTTTCTTATATTAATCTGACCTGATCCTCATCAAAGACAAAACTGACAATTTTTTCAAGCCAAATAGCTTCAGGACCTAAAAGAGTTCATTGCCAATGGTATTGTAATGGCAGCACAAAGCACCACAAGGACAGAAAAGGCTACTGGGATTCACAAATCTGTGACGCCCACATCCCCCCCCGCCTTTAGGTAAAAACTACTTCCTTACATAGAAAATTTTAGAAAAATAATAACTCTTTGCCCTCTTCATAGAGATTTGTTTCCTGTCAAAGATATCTGAGGTTTGCCTTGTTCCTGTGGTTCTTTGTAGAACCAGGATATCACTATGTTTGTCCTTCAAATGCTGCAGTTCAACAGAAGATGAGGATTCAAATACCGCAAAAAAACCCTCTTTAAAACTGAGTTGTAAACCCAGCTTTAAGTCACAGGCATTTATTGCTTCTTTTCTATATATCCTCCCTCTTGTGTTCCTTCCATTAGAAGAATTTTTGTGAAACAGTAATATCTTGCCACCATAATTTAAGCAGCCCTTTAAATTTCTGCAGGCACTGCAAACTTTCAAACCAATCTCATGATAATCATTTATCTTAATAACCTGCTAACTTTCTGGGATATTGATCTGGTGTCACATTCTCTTGGGGCCTCTCACATCTGTACGTTTCTGTTGCCTCTTTGACTTGCACTGACGTGCCTAAGTGTGACGTTGTTAAAATTGACTTGATAAAAATGATATGAATGTTCAAACCAAGGAAAAAAGAAGAAAAATACAATCCTACAGCCTCTAAGCCTTGAGCTTCCTATTGGAAATGTGAAGCAACCCAATCTGCCAGTTTTTACCTTTGGATATTTTCCTTTGGCTGTGGCCCTTACCTCCCAACCTGCAAGAATCACACCAGTCAGTAAAACTGGGAGATTCATTATTTATGTCATCTTTTGTTCATTACTTCTGCAGGAAAGTGGGCTTACTGTGGTCCCTGGGAACTTCCTTCCCTTGCCTTTCTGGAGTGATTTCTTTTCCCGGTGCTGCCTGCCAGGTGTACTGTGTTGTATCCCACTGAAGTTTCTCCTGAGCAGTTTTTCATACTAAAGTACTTTCCAAGACTAAATAATTGAGCAAATGAGCTATTTTTTAAATAATTTTATCATATTTTAGCCAAATATGTTCATTAAAATCTCTTCCTTTTAGAAAATGGTCACACTAGTGGATGCACTGCACCATTTCTCTTCTGAAGGTAGTGGCTATTAAGTACCACCAAGCATTGCTCTAGCACATGAAGAAATTAGCCAGCTGAAACAATGTGGGAAAGTTGTAGAAAAAAACACCCCAGATTTTACCAAGTCACTGGAAAAAAACTTTTATCCATGTACAACTGTGACATAGTTCATGACAACATGCTTCAAAGATTTAGCTTATTTGTTTTACTGACAAAGTGGCACCTCACCAAGAGGTAGGTCTGTGAGAATGGGCTTCTTGTTGATGAGCAGGAACAATCTGAGCAAGGAACAGTGTTTGGGCCACAACTGCCATATTACAGATTATCTTGTTTGCTTATTGACGTCTCCAAGACTGATTCAAATGAGACCCAACCCTCCCAAATGCTTCCTGGGTGATTTATGAGGTTGGCTATGCAGAGATCAATGATACCAGCTAGAGTGAAGTCCAGACCATTATGATCTTGAGCTCAATATCCACAGGAGAGGAGAGAAAAAGAGTCCAGTGTCTAGCTGAAATACTTTGAGAGGCAAAAGAAAGCACAGAGGAAAGGAAAGGTGTCCAAGGAGTGATGTCAGCATCCTTAAGCATTGCACTGTAGACAAATCACGTGGATCAGAAAGCAGCACAGTGGAAATAAAAAGATATACCCATTTGAATGAAATAAGACGCTGACTACTTTTGTGTAGTGATTACATTTTTTTTGTAAGACGTGTATCAGAGATATAACACATCATAGAGGATTGGAAATGATAAAATGTTCTGCAGTGGGGAACTAAAGGAGCATAAACATTTGATAAGGATTTCCAAAGCAGGGGATTGAGCAATGACAGAGGGATAAATAAAGGTAAAACCAAATCTGATCTCCTAAAACACACAAGAAATGAGAACTCAGGCAGTGTGCCACTGGGGCTGTTGGAGAGCTGAGCACAGGAAGTTAGTGACCAGCAAGCCCTGGGCAAATCAGCAGCTGTCAAATACAAGAGAGACCTGGGAAATGGCTGATAGAGTGGCTGTACATCCCATAGGACTCCAAAAATCCAGGGATCTCCTACAGGACCTCTGGCCTCACTCATGTCAGGGATTGCTTTGCCATCATCATCAACAGAGTAGGATTTCTCCTCTTGATTTTGGGTGGTGTGTCCCTGAAGCAGGTACTTTCTTGACCAGATTGTCTATCCTCAGACACCTTGACTCAGTAAACAAATCTGGAGAAAAACATCTATCACTGATTGATGTATATGGTTGTTGCCTCCAAAGGACCTTTATCAATTCAAGCCCTCCAGAGGGTCTATGTTGTTGAATCTGATGTACTTTGCACAGAAAACAATAGTAGAGGTAGGATTCACTTACTATAATTGATCCAAACTGGATCAACCAGATGGTTACTGTAATGCTTTGACAGCTTTCCACAGACCCAGAGAAGACAGGTGTTTCTCTTACTCTTTCATATTTTTATTTAAAGATTGCCTTTTCCGACAGGAAGTTCATTGAATTATTCCAGGGTGTCTCATTTCAGCACACCAACAGCTTCTCCTTTTCCAACTGAAATATCTAGAAGGGCTTTCTAAGAACACAGACATTTTCTGGAAATAAGTGACATTTTCAAAAAGTTTTCTCAGGGACTTTATCCAGAATGGGTGATGTTCAGATAAGTTTGTCAGTTGCTTTAAGATGCATTGATGTAGGTCTGTCTTGCAGCATAACTTCCAGTGCATCTGAAGCTTGGTGAGAATTTTTGGTTTGTATGGGCAATGCTTGCAGGAACTTTCTTCCAACCTAAGCATATTTATCCAGTTTCTGTTTCCTGCAGGTTTCCTGAATTCATGATGTTTCCTGCAGATTTCTTGAATTCATCTCACATTTGGATAGTATCAAGGGCCTCTGGTCTCTTCACTCCTCACTTCTCCAGCCATCATTTTTGCCCCCTACGGATATTTGCTAATGCAAGCAGAAGGACTCTTTAGAGAGAAACCTCTTTGGGGAGCTGCCATTTCACCATTTGGCCTTCTCCCTTCCTCATTCTGCTACAGGCTCTCACGCCAAGCATTTGAGGACCAGCTTTGGCTGAAAACACAAGGCTTAAAAGTTAAAGAAAGCCGAGAACTCATCCAATTTGTACCAGAGGGAGACTCTAATTCGTTTTGTTGGAAGACAGCATCCAGTCAGCAGTACACATATGGCGCAAGTGTTTGAAAAGTTCATAGCCTGGCAAATGGAGCCGCGCCACTCTCATCCAAGCTAGTGGCAAAGAGACTGGCCCATCTGTGAGCACAGTCCTTGGGCTGGGAGCTGTTGTCCCTTTCCCTTTCTTTTTTATTTTGTTGAGTTTTTTCCCCCCCTCCTTCATTGTCATTTTTTAAAGGAAGTAACAGCATTTCAGGAAGATGGTGCAGACAGCATGATTGGATTCATAGCATTTCCACTATCTGCTTCTCATTAATATTGATTTTTTTATATTTCATCTCTGACAGAAAACATGACTCTTACAAAAAAAAAAAAAAAAAATCCTCTCTTCAGTTCCCAGCTTTTCATGAATGAGAGATAATGTGTCTTACTCACTCTGAGCAAAACATTTACTTCTCCTCTATGTGGTTAATTACATTTTTAGCTTTATTATCTGACACTCCTAAACAATTACTGCAAGTTTTTCACCGAAATCTGCAACTCAGAAAATAATTCCTTGACAGAGAACTGTATTCACTAAGTTAAATCATAACATGCCGCTCATTTTTCTAGACTTCAAATCTTCTGCAGTGCTGGAGCATTATATCGCATTCTTGTAATTAATAAGATTGCAGGTTCCTGGGAAATGAGCTAGAGAAAAGTTGAAAATGCTAAATTATTTCTTGATGCCAGAGATTATTTTTTTTGTTATTACCACTCCCACCTGTTCAGACTACAGAGTTAATTCCCCTCCCCACCAAATTAAGACAACTGGCCTAAAATGGTGAAGAGAGATATGAGAGTGTTTAGCTGTTTGGGGTTTTTTTTCCCTGTTGGATACCTGCAGAGCTGGAACAGTTTGAAACACAAAGGAAGCACCTTTCTAACCACCAGCATGGGTGACAAAGGCTCCCCTGAAAGCTTAAAGCTGTTCTTTCTGCCTAGGAGACCACCAGCTTAGGCAGTGTGAGGACCGTGCTCAGCACAATGAGGATGAGGATGAGGGAAATCTGTTAGGTGGGAAACACTGGGCTTATCAGCTTGTTTTTTCCCCGTGCCAGGGCAGATTCAGGTGTGTCTGGAGAAGTACAACGAGTCTGAGATCACAGCTCTCCAGCAAACAAGGCCCAGTGGATTGAAATTGAAGCTTACATTTAGTGGTTATTTAAATCCTGGTTTCCTGAAGGCAACATGCTTCTCACAAGCAAAACAAAATAAGGATGAGGCCACCATCAGCAAGCAAGCCATTCCTCTTCTCGCTCGAGAAAAATCCCCGAATTGCCCAAATTAGCCAAGTTTAGAAACGACAACCCTTCAACACTTCTTCACAAGCCACTCTATGCCCCTAAGCCAGAGGCTTCAGGGATGCTCTGTGCCCCTGCTCTGCTTGAGGGCTGGGGGGCGGGGGGGGGGGTTTGAGGAGGTGCATAAAGCAGATTAAAAAATAAATAAATCCTCTTTTGAGAGCTGATCCGCTGCTTACAGCTGTAGCTTTTATTCCAATATTGAAAAACCCATTTCAGTGCCATTCAAGCATCCACACACCACCCAGCAGTCATACTTGGGTTTTTCTCACCAAATTTCAGGCTGATTTAGCACTGAGTACATTGCAAATCCCCCAAAATCAGGGGAGCGAGATGGACGGGAAGAGAGATGAGGAAACTGAAAGGAGCACATGGTGATGAAGGGCTGGAATGATGGGATCGACACCCTTTTGGTGTTTGAAAGGGGTTCAAAACAGGGTGTGAAGTTATCAATAGCTGTCAGGAAGCATTGCCTATGTTTGCTGCTTCACTTGTGGCCTGGTACTTAAAACGGAAAGATTGATTGGTTTCAGAGCACACCGTAATCGATACGGCACATTTGGATGAATATTGCAGCTTTCCACTTAATTAGAGGTGACTCGGTTGTTTAGTATTTCAAATCAGCAAAATGATTGTGTCAATGCTGTAATTTCCCAAGAAAGGAAATATTGCCTTGTTTTCTGGTCTTTGTTTTGTTTTATGCATATGCATCCTTATTTCTGCATTTGCTTATACTTTTTGCTTTCGTGAGTGTGCTTTTGTGTTTTTGCAGGCTAAGATCAAGTGGAATTTGTCTTTGAGCGGAGCTTGACATAAAAACTTAATCTACAGCTGAAACACTTATATTTCTTTTTTTTTTCTTTTCTTTTTTTTTCTTTTTTTTTTCTTTTTTTTCTCACGGGGATGTAAAAGGAGAACACAGTAATTGCAGTGAGCATCATCATACTCCAGTGCTCTTGCAGCAGTGGTCAGCGAGAGGCGCTGCGAGCTGGCTTTTGACAGCATCTTTGGAAAGGTCTGTGGAGCCTCCAGCACTCTCACCGGCCATCACCATCCACAGCATTACAGAGACAACATCTCAAAATCCAGACTAACCCTCACTTAGGGCTTCATTTGTTCCCTGATGTTTTAATGCCACTATAAAATGCCAAGCGACACCCTACAGCAATGTGATTGATGAGCGCATGCCTTGTGCCACGAGTGGCCCTGGCACTCCTGGGGCTGTGAGGTGACATCTTGCAGCCTTTCCAATTAGCCAGCTCTCCAGCATACACCACGGGTGCCTGAAGGGGATTTGTGCCTGCTAAGTCCATTGGCAGTCGCTGTAGGGAGATGTGCTAATGAATTAATCACACAGGACTGAAGTACATGGGTAGAAATGAGGGGGAGCAAAGGACCCTGCTGTCAAGGGTACTTTCAAGGTTAGGGGCAGACCTAGGTGCCCCAAACCAGAGCTTTAACAAACTTCTGGTGTCTAAACCCCGTAAAATCCAGAATCAGGACAATGCAGTGTCTCTGGCACTCCCAACTGCACACTGATGATACTACGTCCTTCCTAAGTGTTGTCGGCTTTTGAAGATGCATCTGTAAGAGGCAGACCTGCCTCTCTTGTAGAAACCAAGAGGCCAGGGTTCACACTGGGAAGAGTGAGATCCAGCTCGTAGGCTTCACTGATACTATGCATGGCCATGCTTGTGCTCTCTGGTTGCCATCCCACCTAATCACCATCTACCCCATGGGAGTGAGGGGACAGGGAAGGAGAATGATTCCTGTTTCAGCAGAGCTGAAACTGGAGGGACAAGCGGTGTGGAGAGCGTGTAGATGCCCAAGCAGAGCTTTGCAGCCACACTGAGATGAAGGTGCCTAAACATCCATCCAGGAGACACCCACATCACCATGTGCATGAGCCCATAGGTCCTTTTACAGTTACTGGGAAGCAGTGGGTCACAGCATGGCCAACAGTCATCTCACTCAGATGCCAAGAGGGATAAGGCTTTGCCTTGCTCAAGTGCAGGGAGCATTTGCTGAGACACTGTCTGCGAGAGAGCAACTGATGAATGGACCCAGGGAGGCATGCGAAGATAAATGAGCTCCATAACCCTTGGCTTTGTCCACTCTTCTAGTCTTTAATAACACCCTAGACGAGGTTAATCTGCATCAAATGCCTCCAGCAGCAACCCGGGCATGCTGAGACAGCCTATGGCGTAGGCTTTTAGCACAACTCAGCACAGGGTTTTTTTTTTCCTGTCACAAGCCTATTTAAGCTTAATGCTGGGCAATTAGCTGCCAATCTGCTGCCTGGAGAAACTGTTTGAAACAGGACATTTCAATGGTGGTCAAAGAAGCCTTATTTAATATATAGATATGCATATAAATATAAATTAAATATGACCTTAGCCCTTCCCAGTAGCAGGATCTGTCCAGTCGTCCCCGGCTGTGAGCGTTTGCAACATCTCCCCGGTGTCACCAACTTTTCCCCAAAGGCATATTTCCTCCTAAAAGAGTAAAAAAGGGGCAATAATCCATGGCTAAGATGTAACAGAAGCCAGTCTGGGGGCACTCAGCAGCAGTCAGCATGAAAAGCCTAAGCAGGCAGCCTGAGCTGCCTGCTGATTTCTGCCTTGGGTTTCACAGCTGAAACTTCCAGTCCTCCCCAGATTGTACCCATGCCTGCAGAAGACATGGAAAGGGAAAAGGGAAAATAGGAAAGAAGGACAAAAAGACAAAAGATTTTTACAAAAGGATTTTGCCTATTTTAGCCTGGTTTTAATTGCAGTCGTCCAAATTTTGAACACTCCAATTACCTCTCAGCAGCATGGTGGAGATTTTGCCTGGCTCCTGTTGGTATTTAAATGTGCATCACAGTGGTGGTGGATCTAATCAGGAGCTGTCTAATTGTGATGATGTTGTCCCAAGAAGCACCAGTCTCTCAGAGACCAGAACAAATTTTGAGGTAAGTAAAGAGAGAGGCTTACCATCAGAAAGGGGCTGCCATTGTTCCCTGAGAAGAAAGAGATGAAATTAGACCATCTCTCGTTTTGAAATGGGATTCCTTCACCCACAGGTTACGAGGACTGAGCCTGAAAGCACTGAGCAGTAGAAATGGGCGATGATGAGACGATGGCAACTTCCAAATGTTTCTTTCATTGTAATGGCTTGAAAAATCCTGTGAAGCTGTGAAAGCTTTTTTTTTTTTTTTTTTTTTTCCCCTGACTGATTTGGACTTCAAAACAGCCTTTTCTAAGAGATATTTTTTTCTATACAATTGTCCTCTTTTTCCTACTGCCTTCTCCTCTGTCTCTCTTCCCCTCAATAACCTCTCTTCCTCTGCCTGTATACCCCCACCATGAGCTGCCTGCGAGGGAAAGGGAAAGAGAGAGCACAGGTCTTTGCAAGGGCAGGGGTTGCCAGTCAGGGCTAGACCTTTCTGGCTGTCCTTCTGGAGACCATCACAAGCGGGTTCTACAGCTCCCAGAGTGCAACTCCTGATGAGACAGAAGAAAATCATGCAAAGTCAGAAAAAGTTCAGTTTTGCATCCCGCCCCTACCCCTGTAGGTCTGCTTGCCCTCCCCAGACCCTAAGACCTGAGCTGCCATTGATGAAAGCAAGGTGTATAAACATCACGAAACACCCTTCCAGAGTGCGGCAGCTGAGCCTGTGCTTGGCTTTCCTCTCGAGATCTTTCTGATCCTGGTGATTTTGGTATGAATTAAATCATCTAAATTCCTTAGCAGTTTTATTTGTGTGTATCGATTCCCATAGAGGCAGGAAGTTTAAATCGGGGTGATTGATCAGCGCAGCGTTACCTCTGATCAATATGGCACGTTTGAATGAATACAGTCATCTTGCACTTAATTAGAGATGACTTGGTTATTTCCCTGAGCATTTCATGTCAGGACAGGTACCCGACGCAGCTGTTCAGCTCGCTGCAAGGGGGAACACGGCCAGAGGGTGGTTCTGGTTTGCCCATAGATGTATAGAAGCAGATGGAGAGTGAGCAACAGAAATTTGGAAGGGAGGCACTAGATCAGCACTCACTACTTTTACAGAGAGATGGCAAAAGTGAATAGCAAATTGCCTTCTGCGCGAGTAGCTCGTGCCTGCAGCAGCGAGGTGGAGCATGGCTTCCCTGTTTCATGCTGCCCTGAATATTCAAGTATCCACAGTGGAACGGCCAGGGATGCAGCCTGGATCCCCAAACCCTCTAGGATGTAGCTGAGGCCCATAGGGAGGAGAGGAGGGTGGGATTGAGAAGGGTTCAGGACCAGAGACTCCATGCTACAGCTACAGTCAGTTAGCTGCGTAATCGCTGAGCAGACCTCCACCTAATTTGTCCTGGCGAAAAGCTGCAAAAGAAAATAGGGTGGTTTTGAATGAAACAAAAATTTGTTTAACCCATAGAAAGTTCAGGTTTTTAAGTGAAAAAAAACCCAAACCCCAAACTAAAAAAAAATACAATAAAATAAAGATAAGATTACCATTTGTATATTTATTTCCACTCAGTCTATTTGACAGCATTTATGAATGTTCCACTTCCTCATCTTTGTGCTCAGACGATTAGTTACGTTGAGGGAGTAAGTCCATAAGCTGCATTCCAACATACAGCTGGACACCATAAGTGATACCCCCAGCGCACTGAAGCACAGTGGTTCCTGGGACAGAGGGATGAAGGAGATGGGGAGTGGTGTGGGGGGCTGCCATCCCCTCTCTGAGCAAGACACCAGATTCCCCATTCATCCCCACCCTGGCACAGGTGCCCGATGGTGCCCGCTTCCAGATGAGCTTCCTGGGTGCTGGCATCACCTCGTTCTGGGGGGTTGTCCAAGGTGATGGGAGGAAAGGCTGCATCCGAGCCCAGTGCCATGGTCTGCTGCGCTCAGTCCTGTTGGAGTTGGTTTAATTCTTAACACTGGATGTTTAGTCACAGATTCCCCAGTTGTGTGTGGGCAAAGCACAGCTGAGCGCTCATCAGGCATCGTTATTAAAATTTTATTATGTAAATTAATTGTGTACATAAGCACTGGCATAGTGCACTGGAGCGCGGGCTTTGCGGGCTCAGAACTTCTCTGGCGTTCTGCAGTTTGAAAATGTTTCCTTTCTCTTCCTGAAACACCAAAGCACACAAATGGGGTTTTTCTTACCCCAAGGCAAGGAGATAAATCATCCAGCACGGAAAAAAGGGCATCCAGATTGAGGAAGGAAGGATGCAGCGATGCAGCCTGCTGAGCACACTTCAGTGCGGCATCGCCCTGCCACTGCATCGCCAGCGTGCTTTCTGAGGCTTGTTCCTTCATTTCAGCTAAAGGATTTCCCAGATCCCCTTTGTTTCTAAAGGAATATTTGCTGTAGCTTTGGCTGTACTTATTAATGCTAAGATGTTTCTTTCCCCTCCCCTCCCAATTTGCTTGTGCCATTAGTCTTCAGCTATCATCACCCCCACTGTGACTTGGGAGATGTTTCTCTGCTGGTGTTGGGCATGCAGCCATTTGTCCTCTTGGACCATGTGTTGCAGGAAAAGGCTCCATCTTGATATCCATTGGACTCAAAGCTTCTCAGAATTGAGTACTAGAGCATTTTTTTTTCCCTTCTGCAGATGTAATCTCATGCTGGGTGGAAACAGAGTCCAACTGTACTATGATGTCTCCTGTGTAATGTCATTTTGATGTTAAATTAAATCCCTGGGAGCTTTTTGTGAATGTGGGAGCATGTGATGCTACAGACCCTGCAGTGGAGTAATTCTGTCTGTCTCTTCATTGTGCTCCATATTAAAAATTGTGGTCATAGCATTCCTCATCAATTCATGGAATTAATGAAGAGTGCCTGTGCTAAGCTGATTGATATTAAACAAATAAATAAATAATGGGTGCAGAGTCCAAGTCTGGGTACCAATGGATGGGACATGAGCTCAAAAGATGTGGGCTCCTGGGTGGGGAATAAGCCCCAAAGCAGATGCCACCGCAAAGGGCTGGAGGTAGGAAGTGAGGGACCCACACATGCTGAGGAGCCAGTTGTTTGATAAATTACCAGGCAAATTAAAACAATTAAGCCACACTTTCTATCAGCTGCTTTCAGTAATGAAGTTTGATGCTAATGAAATCAGATACCCATTTTTTCCTTGCCCTGTCTTAGAGGAAAAGCTGTGGGAAGGCACAAGGAGCAAACCAGGGTGAAAACTAATCCCATGCCCATCTCCGTCCCATAGCGCTGAATTCTGCTCTTAATGTTTGGAGTGGGACTCCCTCCCCGAAGCCTTCTCTTCTCCAGGCTGAACAATCCCAGCTCCCTCAGCCTGTCCTCATAGCAGAGGAGCTCCAGCCCCTGGATCATCTTTGTGGCCTCCTCTGGACTCATTCCAACAAATCTATGTCCCTCTTATGGTGGGGACACCAGAACTGGATGCAGGAGGGGTCTCAACGAGAGCAGAATAAAAGGGGAGCATCACCTCTATTGATGCATCCCAGGATATGGTTGGGGGACATCTTGCAAAGCCATGTAGCTCTGTACTGGAGACTTTGTGGTAGAGGATGGCAGACAGCAAACTGGCTCAAGATGTGTTTCCGCCGCATCACGTCCCTTCTTAATCCTGTCTGGGTCCCTCTGTGCTATTGGAAAAAATGAAATGATTAACTGAAAATCATGAGATTTAAAAAAAAAAAAAAAAAGAATAATAAATTGGAAGTGTGTCAAGATCCAGGCAATAAATAAACTGCCAACTCTTGCATTGCTCCCAAGAGTTGGCACGTGTATGGAGGGAAGTGAAAAATCTGCCTGCACAGCTCCTTGCACACCCTCACCATTCAAGGTCAAGTGTTCCCTGCTGGGTGTGTGAAATGCTCAGACACACATGCATGAGAAATGTATAGAGGTTGTCAGTGTTCATAAGTGATCCAGTTTTTGCCCTAATAGGAGAAGTAAGAGAGACGCTAATGACTAAGGATTTCCTCACTGCCCTGGGTCAGGAATTTTGGGTTCACTTCCCAAATAACCCAAGTCTTCCAAGGGCTTTTCTGTCCCATCAACTAAAGTCTTCCTCCACCTTGGCAGCAAACTCTGTTTCAAAGGATGGGTTTGATGTCTTTCCTGATGTGCTGGACTCCTGCAGCCCATGTCCCAGCGTGGGACCAGAGGAGGTTAATTACAGGTAGAAGCTGGTGTGAACCAAGGGGACCCAAAGCAAAGACAAGTAGATGCTCCTGGGTGAAGGCAACGCACAGGACATTGGCCTCCCAGTTTGACCCCAGGGCACCTGAGGCTGCCTGTGGATGGAGGTCTGATGTAGTGACCTGAGTCAAGATAAAGCACAAACCAAGCAGGCATTAAGAAACAAAAGTAGCATTTTCCTCAATCCCTTCAGTGGCAGGAAAGAATATGGAAAGGAACAGGAAAACACACCTGATTAACACATAGCTCAGAGGATGGTGCTGCTGGTGGAATTTTGTGGTTTTTTTCTTTGACCATGGGTTGCTTTACAAGACACCAGGCCTGCTGGCAACAGATGGGGAATGCCTGTCTCAAAATGGGAGAAGGATCCTGGGGAAAGAGCCAGCAGGGCTCATTGAAAGGTCTTTAAACTAGAGTTTGTGTTGAGATATAGAAAGTGCTCTGTCTGTGTGTAGAGGCTCTGCAGTTTTGCATGTATCTATAGATGTGTGTTAGATTTCTAGTGAGGTGTCTAAAGGGCCCCAAACACCTTCCTTCAAAACCTTAGTTTCTCTGAGAACATCTTTTGAACTTGTCTCCTCTCCCATCTTTGGGAGAGGAGAGGAAATGATAAGAGTTGACCTCTGTGTGACTTGCAAGTGAGAAAGATGTGGTCCTGGACACCTGAGCTGTGTATTTATTACTCCACCTAGACATCAGATGCAAAGGTCCACTGCTTCCTAGCAAAGCTGTTTGCTGGTGGTTGCTGGAAACAGGAGGAGCAGAAGTAGGGCAGGCTAAGGGCCCCAGTGGTGTAACTATGGCAGAGACCTGGCAGTATATGAGCTCACACGGACTGATGTGAGGAGACATGCTTACAGAAGCCCTGCATGACTGACGGGCAAACCAGTCGTAGCCTCTACAGCCAGCTATCCTTCCAGCTCACATGAGCATGGTCCAGAACAACCTGGCTGTTCCAGAAGTCCAAAATTTGGCTTGGTGCAGTTGGAGGCCATCTGCCCTGACTCTCATTTGTGAGCAATTTTCATTCTGCATTGATGGTGTTCTTGTAAAAGTGCCTGCCAAACATGTAGTGTAGTTTACTGAGGTGACTCTGGGTTTAATGGTGTAACCTTCAGCTGCAGGGAATATGTTAAAGCCAAGACACAAGTGCTTCCCTCTCCCCAGTTCTTTGCTGCTTGCCCTAATGAGGGGCAGCAACAGTGAACTGCGCTGCTGCAGCCCTGATGGCCCTAAAAACCGGGCCAGAAATTGTTGCCACGTTTCAAACATTTAATAAACCTTTCCCCTACTGAGGGGCAGCTTGTCACCGCTGAAAAGCTGGTGCTGTTATGGAAGCAGAAGCAGCTCCAGATTAAGAAGCCCAGCTCCAAGGTGGCTGTGGGGCAGGCAGACCCTGCAAAGAGCAGATCAAATGTTTGGTTACATCTTCAAATCCAGGGAGGAGAATACATTGTGTACCGGAGAATGAAAAATGACCACCAGGGAAGTCCTTCTCAGGCTTCACCTCTCTTGCTAACTAATTATACTTCTTTTTCTTTTCATTTTCTTTTTCTTTTTTCTTCCATCTATTCCTGCTACTTACACTTTTATATGCAAGGGCACGTGGTAGGCCTGCTAGACAACCTGCAGCTCTATTTTGTGCACAGCATAGTCAATCTGTGTTGGGTCTGAAGGTTGCCATCGAGGCTGTAATTTCCAGGCACTAGAAATGCCCCCACTCCAACAAAGAAAACCCAAGTCATTTTCAAGTCAGCGTCTCTTGCCAACAATGATGAATTTGGCCCACGGTGTGGACATCCAACCAAGTGGGAAGCTGTCAAATGCAACCCAACCAAGGAAAATGCATCGTCTGTCAAGGCACACAGAGCCTGTGGCACTGACCACTCCACAGAAGCAGTGAGGGCAAGAGGTTAGCAGGATTTAAGGTAAACACTCTCCTTTTTTATTTACTTATTTATATGGGGATAAGGAGTGTAAAAGGTTATATATAGTCATATATAAACACACACCTTCCAACCTCCCCTCAGCCCTCCCCCCCAGAAAAATTAAGCCAAGCATACAAGAAGTGTGGGAAGGAAGAAACCTCCCCTGGCCCACCTGGGGCACAGATGAGTACCTGAACTGGGCATCTAGCAACACTCTTTCTCTCTCTGGAGCCAGATGACAGGCTGTGGGACCTGCACCCCATCAGTAGGTCAGGGCTGGCCAACCTCTTGGCCCTACAAGCCCATGTCCACCTGGGCCTTCTCAGGAGCTTTTGACTTCTATTTTTTTGCACCAGGTTCCTCACCACAGCTCAAAAGCCACATGACATTTGGCAGCTGTCAACGGGGACTTTGGCTGGCAAGTCAGATACAGCCTTGGTTGTAACGCTCACAGGCTTTGGGAGAGCCTGCCCTTGTGTTCTGCCTTGTTCTCCTCCCCCATCCCCTCCTGCACTGGGGGGCAATTCATCCTTCTCCCCTAGAAGCACTCGGCCCTGGGCCAATATGTGTATTGGGATGATTTTGGACAGCTTTGGGGCTGCTATTTGCAGCTCCCCTTCTATCTCTGCTGCACTGAGGTCCAGGGAAGGTGGCTTTGGCCTTGGTGCTGCTCTCAGTCTGAGTCACCAGCAGTGGTGCTCAGCAAGCCTGTCCTGTGAAAAGGGTCTGCATATGCAGCTTGTCCAACTCTGTCCCTCCCATTGGGCTGCAGACCCCTGCATCTCTTTGCTTTCCCCAGGCTTGTGGGGAAAGCAAAAAAGACACAGGAACGTGTGTCTTTTCAGAGCCAGCAAGGGCACCTCTTGTTCCTGCTCAGCCCGTTCATAACAAGTGTGTCTCTAGGCTGTTTGTTTAACATTTATGACACTAATTCAACAATCTTTGTTTGTGGCTTTTTAGCATCAAGAGGTGCTCCTGATCCCTCTTGTGTTTCTTGGATATTTCACACCCACCAAATATGCTGCATTACAGAAAGGACATAAAGGCAGGATCAGGGTAAATCAAAGCATGGGGCTGTCTCCTATTTTGGTGTAAGGTGCTGCAGCTTCACAGAGAGCAACAGGTTTGTGGTCGAGATGACTGCAGACAGCAAGTGTTAGATTGTGTCAGCTGAATGTCTGCAAGAGGGCTTTCTGTTCATGCTGGTTTCAACTGGAACACTCCAGCCCCTCCCTGTCATGCCTCTCCCCCTTCCCCAATACTACCCCTCACCCAGGAGGCTCAGGTTCAAGACTGGGAAGAGAGAATCATGAGAACCCAGAATAACTGAGGCAGCCCAGCATTTGCATATGGCTTTGGGATGTCATCTCACCCAAAATGGATATTTGACAATGGGGGCTTGAGCAAGGGATCCGCTCTGTAGCACCTTGGGACCAAAACTGGCACTTGCTGCCTTCAACCCCTTCTTAACACCCCTTGGGAGATGCTGAGAGCTTCTGCTTTCCTGTGATGCTACTGTTGTCTTAGACACTTTTGTTAAGTCCATGAGACCAGAACTTAAGTAGCTGTTTGGTCTGCTAAGCATGTTTGAAGTGATACAGCCAAATAAAATCTGGTGAAAGACTTATAGCTCCCGAAATTTTGGCTGTTGCTTTGGGGTTAGTGGTGGTTAAATAGCAGCAGAGTTCCACCAGCAGCTGAGTGGATAGGGCACAGGAGGCATCCCTATTTTGGGCAGGTTGGAGTCACCCACGGTTCAGGCACCAGGCCTGGAAACATAACCCATCTCTAAGGCTCCCTTTCCCAGTGGTTCAGCAATGCAAGTTGGAGCTTTAGCAAAAATAATTTCAATTACAGTGTTGCTCTTGTTTGACACAAGAGGTCAGCTGTTGCAGGGACAGTCTAGCCAGTTGTCTCCATCAGCAGGAGAAATTACTGGCAGTCTGGGTACTTTCTTTGTAGGAAAGGAAGCAACGATTCATCTCAGTCCTATTTTCTCCAGCCACAGCGAGGCTAAAACAGCAGGAAGTATTTTCATTGCTTGCAGCTCCAAATCTCTGTCTTTGGCTAATAGCTAGTGAAAAGCACTCTGCTTTTTCTTGGGGTCACGCTGCTGGGACTGCCAGGCTATCTCCAAGGCTGGATTGACGTCTCCGTCTGCTGCTGTCACGTCTCCACCATCCCCTCTCCTTCCCAGGCATGCAGCCACCCGCAGCTGCCTCCCACTCAAATTCTCCAGCCTCCTGATGGGCCTTTGGCCTGAGTTTTTGGGCAAGGGCTCCTGTTGCAGAGCCCTTGGCTCTGTGATGAGATTAGTGGCTGGTGGGCTCAATCTCAAGGGCTGCTGTGGTGCTCACCAGCCTAAATAATTTTTTTCTGTCCCCAAGTCTAGCTGTGAATTAACTAACATAGCCCCAAGAAAAAACAAACAAAAGCACTCCAGGGCCTCCTCTTTGCATCAGGAGAAGCAAGTGTGCAGTTTTGCCAGACAATTTTCTCTGTATGTCAGGTTTTGTCATAGTTGCTCTGTATGACAGCGTAAAAACAGAGGAATTGCAGCCTGATTTTGTTATTTTGGTTTTAAATTAAATTCTGCTCTTATCTTCTACATTTGTCAGTAGGTTTGACTTAGAAACAAAAGGAAAAAAAAACCAAACAAACCTGCTTCTTGTTATCAAGGTTTTAAAAGCTTTGGTTTCTGTTACGTGTTACAAATCACCCACACAGAGGAAAACACCAAACTAATTTCCAGAGATGTAAAGTAACAAACCCACTACACCTAGTGGCTTTATTCTGCTCAAATACCCACTATTCAAGTGTTGGTGCAACATCAGCCAGGGGCTGGAGCTCATCTGCTGGTCCAGCTTCAGCCAGAGCACTGTGCTTGCAGGAATGGCCAGAGCTCTACAAGGACACACAGCAGCAGTGGTGAGCAGCACGTGGAGATGAAAAGGTGGCTTTTGCACCTTGGAGCAGGCCTTGCGAGTCAGGGGAGGAGTGCAATGAGCACTGCAATGACCCTCACCACCTCTTCTGCACGGCCAGGGGTGACTGATGAAGCAACACGATCCATAGGGATGTTTTTTCTCCATGCTGAGGTGAGGCTGAGGAGTAAGTTTCTTTCAGGTGGACAGCAGAAACCTTGGAGGGTTGCCACACTAGGCAGCTGATTTCTGCATCTAGCCATGGAGCAGCTGGACTGTGTCCTGACTGGTCCAGTCTTGGTGTCTAGACAGTAAGGACCAAGCGTGCTGAAGGGCTTGTCAAGAGTGGTTCCACAGATGTACCTGTGGTCCAGGACTCACTTGCCAGCATGTGCTGGACCCTAGTTGCAAGGACTTTACCATGGTGGCCAGCCACCGTGGTTGTCTTATGGCATGTGTGCATTCGTTTGAAGATGCAGGCAGTGGTGTGGGGATGTGTGATGTGCTGTAGCCTCTAGTCAGTCCCTCCCTTTGATCGTGGGGAATATACCAGCTGAGCTGCTTTGGCAAAAGTCCTCTGTTACCCCGCTGGCAGCCAAGGGGCCTCTTACGCTGCTTCTAAAAACCTCTTGGCCTCATTACCTCCTGCAGAGTGTGCAGGACTGGGATGCCTCATACCTGGCTCTTGTCACCTTGCCCAGCCCTCAGTGCTGGCTGCCTCACGCAGGGTGAGTGCCTGCCAGCGCTGACTGTGCCACTGCTATTTTTTTGCACCAGGTTCCTCACCACAGGGATGAACCAGAGCAGCTCTTGGAACAGCAAGTGATTGCTCTCTCTGTTCCAGTGAAGCCCGTGATGGGTCAAGCATCAATTCTGAGGTAGATTTGCATTGCTGGTTTTTTTTGTTTTGCAAGTGTTTTGTGAAGGGGATGTTGCAATGCAGCAGCAGAGCAAACTGGACCTTTGTGACCCACCAGTCAACATACAAGAAAGAAAATGCTATCGTGTCAAATTGCTGGAGTTTTTGCTTTAGTTTTTGGAGTGAGGCTTTTTCCATGTGTGTTTAAGTAGAAGTAGCTCTGAGCAATGAAAAGCTGCATTTTATTGAAGTCATGCTCAAATCACAATGAAAAGTTAATGTTTTGTATTGTCTGACTTTGAAAAATTTCCTTACAGCCGCCCCAGGCTTTCCAGAGGGACTGGTCAGAGAAAGAAGGCATCACACGCGAGCCTGAGGACCTTTGATCAGGGTCGGGCTGGGTGGGGGAGGGACCCAATGGGGTCCAGGGCTCTCACCTCCCAACAGAGAAGCGTGAACAAGTCCCTCAAACCTCCACGGCAGAGTAGGAGCTGGGATTTCCTCATTGTTGGTTCTGTAAAGGGTGGTCACATAGGATATGATGCTTCTCAGATGGTTCCATTTATTGGAAACCACTAATAAGTATCATGAGAATATGCTGTTTCTGGAAGGAAATCATTGCCTTCAGCAGTACTGGAGAACTGAGGAACAATGGAATGGAGGCTTAACATCAGCAAATGAATGTCTTTGGCAGGGTGGGTGGATCTGTCACATCAATGACTCTGCAAAGGGCTACAATTGGTTGTTCCAAAATGTAAGTGTTTTGTTTTGTACAGTTAAGTGTTTCTTGAGTGGCACTGGTGGAGTAATCGTAACGATGAAAATCTTTATTGTTAAAGCACTGGTTCAGTTTTCAAGCAGCTCATCTCTGAGCAACGGCTCTTCCCTGACAATCCCTAGGTGGGTTATCTCGCCATCATCAGATCAATTCACCAGCATGGTATGATCTCCGGAGCAGGAATAATGTGCACAGAAGAGAAGTGGTGATATCCACTGTTGTGGGTATGACTCCTACTACAAAAACCCTCCCACTATAGGTATAATTCAGTTAGAATTGGAATCAAGAGTTGCTCTTTATGATGTCAAGAAATGAAGTAATGGACATAGAAAGAAAAGTAGGCTTAATGTTTAGAGAGGTTTTGACAACTGTAAAAATAAAGCACCTATGGAAAGGAAAGAGAAGGGAAGGGGAGAAAGGGGGGGGGGCACAGCCACCTCACCAGCTCCTGCCACCCATAAAGAATCCCTTCCCTTCCCCCTGTGCCCCTTCACTTTCACTCCCTGCTCTCCATGCCCCTTCACTTTCACTCCCTGCTCTCCATGCCCCTTCACTTTCACTCCCTGCTCCTGCCTGACACTCCCTTCAATTCCCTGCTCTTCCTCACTGCTCCCCGCAATGCCCCGCCATGCTCCCCACCATACCCTGCTGTTCCTTGCCATTGTCTCCAGTTGTCCCGCCTCTGTTCCCTGCCATTTCCCACCATTCCCCACCAACCCTTGCCCTTCCCTGCCATTCCATTGTATAGTTCTTGTGTAGTGTGCATAGTGGGAGCTCTGATATATTATTTACATGCTATATATTATACCTCATTATATTACATATTATCTGTTACATTATGTCATCTATTGTAGCTTGCTAAGGACGTACACTAGACAGACAATGTAGTGTGATGACATAATTACAGTATGATACCAATGTATTATATATAGGAATGAAAAACATATCAGAATATTATAGGATAGAGATTATATACTACATAACGTGGACTATTCTGTTGTGTACATATAAGGCCTAATTTGCATGTATACTACATGAACTGCCACGATTACATTATAGAATATATATTGTTATGTATCATACATTGACTATTAAACAGTATATAGTATATGTGTTCCCCGTACTGCGTGATCTATAACACAGTATTCGTAGTAGATTCCTGGTATATATTATCTCCATACTAGACGATATCTGTAGGGTATAGGTTACATAATATTTACATAGCAGGTAATATATGTTTACTTTCTACTACAGCCTTTACCTGTATTGTTTATAGAGTGTATAAAAATTAATCTAAACCACGTTTTCTATAGAATGCTGTCACAGTTTAGGGTCAGGGCAGCCCCTTAGACCTATACCAGACGCTCTCTGTTAACCCCCCTCCCTCCCCAAGGGGGAAGAGAAAGGGGATAAGGGAGAGAGACTCAGCCATTAGAAAAGGAAACTACAACAGCTCGAATGAAAATGAAAATAAAAATAGAATATGTCCAAATATATACAAAACCAGTATGGAACCCAACCCCCTGATGGTAATTCCATCACTGTCACCACTGATGCTGTGGAGCAGGCAC
>JAAGNO010003078.1:74815-118035 GCA_033439905.1 Ceryle rudis | reverse complement strand
AAATGTATAAAAAAGAAGGCCAGAGGTGAGGATGAGGCCAGGACAGGTGACCCAGAACTGACCAGCGAGGGATTCCATTCCATATATGTCATATTCAATATAAAGCTGAGGGATCACAAGGGTCAATTTCTCGTCTTCAGTGGCCGGTTTCTGAGAAGGACTTTGTCTGTTCTGCCTTGGATCCTAGTCTGTGTGTTCCTGAATCCAGCTCCTGAATCCAGTTCCCATCTGCTGCTGCATCCAGCCTGGGACTTCCCCAGTTCCTGCTCACAGCATCAGTGGTGACTGTGACAAAATTACCCTCAGGAGGGTTGGGCTCGATATTGATTTTGTATGTATTTCATTTTATCAGTTGTATTATTGTTATTTTTCATTAACATTGTTTTAGTTTCTTTTCTAATCCATGTTTCTCCCTTATTCCCTTTCACTTCCCCTTTGGGAAGGGAGAGGGGTTAACAGAGAGTGTCTGTCATTTGTCTAGTTGCCGGCCCAGCTTGGCACCAGGACAGGTTGCTCCCAGCCCCAGATCTCCCAGCTGCACACAAGTTCTCATGATGCTTTCTTCGAGGTGCCTGAAGTGCCCCAAGGATGGTGACAAAGTGCTGCACCACTTGTACTGGTACAGACACACTTGGGGTGCTCAGAAGCTGAACCCCTCCTCATTCAAGTGGCTTGGGCTGGGGGAAAGTGGTCATTCCCCCTCCTCAGCACCTGGCCTTTCTGATTTCCATTTCCTGTGCAAAAATATACATACCCTCCCATTCCCCACCCCCCGCCCCCAGATGTGACTCGTGGGGCAGACAAAGGAGTTTTAATTTCAGGATGCCCTTTGAATCACTTCTTGGTTCGTGGGTCTCTGCTGCTCATTTCAACTGGCTCGTGATTTGATCATTCTGTGCTCTGCAGTTCTCTGTTCCCACTTTTATTTCAAAATTAATTTCCTGGCTTGCTAGAGAGGGGTGGATAAAAGAAATAAAGAAATTAAACTTTAGGCTTCCATTTCCCATCCAGAAGGATGCTTCTGAGCAGGTGCTCAGAAACTGGTGTGAAACAAGTAGGAGTTGGAGGGACGTGGCTCAGACCCAACCCGCAAATTGGACTCTGCAAAAACCAGCAGCAGTGGCAGCAGTGTTTCCCAGTGCTTCCCAGGTTTGTGCTGAAAAATACCAATAAAGGCTCATCCTGTTCTTGCCTGCTTTGTGCTACTTCGTGACAGTAAGGTTGTTGTCGCTGGGCTTGGCTTCCTTGATCTTTTCCATGAGTACTCACGTTGATTAGATACCATTTCCAACAGGTAAGGAGGGCTTTTCTCAACTCTCCTTCGGCGAACACCATTTCATTCTGGTGAAAACCAAACTTTATCCCAACCTTATTTTCTCAGTGGTATTGTTTCTAGGTGCAGTGTGTCCAGATACATTGTGCTGGACTATGCGAGCTGTACAGTAAGAGCCTTTACGTGAACTGTTGTTTCCCCTGCAATTTCACAACAGCTCTGTGATCTTGAGCGTGCTTACCTGGCATGATGAGAGTCCTGCAAAGCTCCTCTAGCACCAAAAGCTTGTTCAAGTCGTTGAGACAAAGGCTTATTTCAGCTCAGAGGCTGAACACAACTGCTGGGGTTGTGCACAAGCTGGATTCAGAGGCAGCTTGAGGTAACGCATGTCTCTGCATCAGGGGCAATGGGAACGTGAAAATGCTCAGTGGCAAATGCAAACGGTAACTCTGCTTTCCAACACCAACCAAGGGCACCTGTGTACGCTCTTCTACCGAGGAGAGGGCGACACCCCATAGGTTTTAAACTGGAGGGAAACCTCATCTGGCTCATCCAATCAGAAGTACCCTCCAAGCCCTGAGCTGCCACCAGATGGAGCAGCCTCCCCGTGTACCTCCTCCACCAGCTGGTTTTGTAGCAGAACTATTTTTTCTTTTTTTTTTTTTTTTTCTACAGGAATTCATTACAATAAATGTTTTATCAGTAAATTCCTAAGGAATTGACAATGATTTGCCACTTACTTTAATGGATTGGCGATAATTCTAATGGAATGAGAAATTAGGGTATTTATATGTCTCATGACACTTTAATTTTGGGAAAAAAAAGAAAAAAAAAAAAAGCTGAACCCAAACCCCCAAGACTAATTAATATCCCAAAGCACAGTTTCCACCTTATGACATAGATCAAGGTCATAAAGACTCCTTTGGAAGCTTCTGTGTAATGGGAGGGTGTGTGGGTGTGAGGAATCAAAGCCAATTTGAAGCATGCACAGAGCCCTCTAAGGGTGGCAGGTTTGCATGGAAATCCTGAAAGACAACCCAGTTCCTCTGGAAGAATCTCTCCGAGAAGGCTGAGCAGGAAAAGTGGTAACGGGGCCTCCATTTCTGCAGACTTAGAGCAGCCCCCGATGTCACCAGCTCAGCCAAAAGCCTTCTCCAGGCACAAATCTCTCACTTTTCCAAACAAGATCTGGAAGGGAAGGTGTCAACCTGGCCAGCAGCAACAGAAGTAAGTATAGTTTATCGCTCATATCATTTTAGCAGACTCACCTGCTTTTTGCCTAATCCCCATCTGAAGGTGCTGAGCAGCCTCAGAGATGTGCATCCTCCAAACCCACAAAGGTTTTTTCCTCTTGAGCCTGGGCTATTCAAAAAGGGTGGGTTGGACGGGTCTCTTGATCCTAGCTGAGAAATGAATTAATTTTTCTCCTTTTAAACGTATACACCTACCATAGACAAAACTGGTCCCTTGCAGGAGAAACAGTGTGAGGAAAGTGGGCACCTCTTCAAGGCCAGACAGTTCCTGATATACAACAAAAATGGAGCTGGTTACAACCTGAATCCAACAAGATGCTGTGTTATAGCTCTTCCTGGTATTTCCCTCCTCAGGTTCCTCCTCTGCTGCCAAGACCATACATGACAGCAAAAAGGCTGGCATTCCCCACTGCCACCCGTCTCCTGTGCCTTGTCCTCTTCCATTTGTCAGTCAAAGGGTTGGGTTGCAGAAGGCAAGGAAAGGTCAAGCTTCAGAGAAGGAATCTGTTCCACAGAGAGCTTCAAACGCACAAAGATAGCCCCTAACTTCAGTTACCAACAGTTAAATCCTTGGCCTTCTATAAGAAGAGGTACAAGTGGTTTTAATGGAAAGAAAAAAGGCAACTTCCCAATCTTTGCACTATTTTCTCCTCATTCAATCTTGAAATAAGTGACATCAGACAGGGTCATTAAAATCTCTAGCACACCTGTGGATTGCATTTTTTGACAGATGCCAGGGATTTAGTAGCGGTACAGCTGCTGGGATGGGTTTTGTAAGATAAAATCAGAGAATCTTTTCGGTTGGAAAAGGCCTTTAAGATCATCCAGTCCAATTATTAACCTAGCGCTGCCAATCTCTCCACTAAACCACGTCCCTCAGCACCACATCTACATGTCTTTTAAATACTTCCAGGGATGGCCACTCCACCACAGCCCTGGGCAGCCTGGTCCAATGCTTAACAACCCTTTCAGTGAAGTTTTTCCCAATGTCCAATATCTCTGGTGCAGCGAAGGGGGCAACAAAGCGACCTTTTTCCCTTGGAGTTGCAAAGTCCCTCTGAGGTATCTGTTTCTCAGCAGAATCCACCATCAAGTGAACCATTAAGTCAAACGAGGACCCAGCCGCACGTGCTGGTGATTGCATGTCCAAACTGAAACTGCCAACTGAAACAACCGCTGCATGATCAGCAGAGGTAAGGAAGGAACGGAGGAGGAGGGAAAAACACAAGCAGCATTGCCTTGTATTCAGGATGAGCTTTATTAACGTTTTGCTTTAACAAATATTGTAGTATGAAGGCATCGGTTATTTACGTTTTCCAATGCGTGACACAGACAAAAGGAAAAAGAACAGACCCAGAGGCAAATTCAGCATGTAAATGACAGCGTAACAGAAGAGGTGTGTGGTAACTGATACAGCTGCTACACCATCTATTAGAAGACATTTTGCAAGCAACAGTTTACATGTCTTTGCACTGAAGTAAAAATGTATTTTTTTGGATCGAGAAAACTACCTCTTTTAATTTTTACAAATCTTTTGTGGTTTGTTTTTAACTTTCCTGTACATCACAAATGTCAGTGTAAGGCAAATCCTGGATGAAGCATATGGTAAAAACCCCTATTCCCCAAGAAAATAGATCCACATACTCTGTTAAGTTTTTAATTTTAAAAGCAAAGCCAGCATGCACTGCATATAGAGAAATGTTGGGGTGCTTTTTTTTTTTTTTAATGTATTTTTATTCACATGCCTGAAGCAGAATAGTGTTAATTCAGAGAGAGGCTTTCTCAGTGCTTTATAGAAAGATTGACAATTAGCTGCAGCAATGTGTGACCCTTTATTACAGACGATGTCTGAAACATGCCCTTTGGATGTCTGTATGGAAGGAAACCCATTCATCATCGGAGCAGTCACCAGCCCGAGGAATATTGTGCCTGATGGTAGGGATGAGCACTTTCAGACACAGGAGAAATGATGACCAAGGAGACACTGACACTTCATACGCAAACATCAGCACCAAAGGGCTGCTGTTGCCTTTATGCCACCACTGCCAATGCATTATGGGTTTAAATCAAAACCCTTCCACCTAAAACCCTGTGGGGTGATTCTTGGTCTGATGAACCCAATGCTTCTACCAAACCTGCTCCTTGGACTTCTGCAGCTCCAGCCAAGAGTAGCGGAGATGGCATGGGGAGTGTGGGTCCAGCCTCCATCACTAACCCAGCTGAAGAACTCATGCTGCCAAACTATACTTGCTTTGTGATTAGTGAAAAAACCTTAACAACTCGAACCAAAACCCACTTGGAGAAGACAGAGAGAGATGCGGCTGCAAACTGTCCTACACACACTTAATCATCTCTTACGTTTCCTTGCTTTACACTTCCTACCTGGGCTTCATGCTTTGCTGTTGCATCCTTGGGTGAATGGTTCAATGTTTCTAAGTCTCGCTGCTGTTTGAGAACCAAGGTTAAATGAAAAGTGAAATGAAACTACAGTCAGGGGCTAGAGATTGTCTAATGTGATCTTTGGAGCTGAAGTTTTTTTAATGATCAGTCAGCCTTCACAAGGTGTTGAAGGAGTCTTTGTCTTCTCTGCAGAACCATCACAGCTTTTTGCCTTTTTTTGCCCTATTCTCCTTCCCATCTCACCAGGGTGGTGGTCGTGACTGCTGGTGTGTGAGCGAGTGGCCACGTGGTGCTCAGCTCCTGGCTGCGTCTAAACCACGACAGATACTTTGTTGACTGAAGTTATCACAGCTCTGTGGAGCTCAGTTCACGCCGGCTGAAGACCTGGCTGCCTTGGGTCTCCTCAACGTTTTGCACAGCTCAAAGTCAAGCTCAAGTTTGTTCCCTGCCCTGTGGGGCTGGTTCCCTCACTTACCTAGACATAGGAAGCCGTTCAATCCTGGTCTTTGCAATGTGACTGCACAAAAGGAGAACTGAGAGGAGAGACACACAATGCATTTATTCCTCTTTCTCCTGAAGTATTTACCCGCTCCTGCCCCACAGGCCATTTCCATCAAAATCACCCAGTATGGAAAATATGCAGAAACATACAGGATCTGCACCATGTAAGAGGTATTACCTGCAAGGCCTCCCACTGCAGAGCTGCAGTTGTCTGGAAAGAAGGTGTAGGATCAGCAGGGAAAAATACTCCATGTCCCAAAAGACACGTTCTGTCAAGCATGAGCCCAGGGGTGAGAAAGAAAAGCAGCAGAGACATCTCAAAGGGAGCAAGGAGTGCCTTCAAGGGTGCAAGTAGGAGAACAAGGGCCAGGGGCATGTTATCTAGGAAATTTAGGTAAACCTAGCAATATTGTAAACCCAATTCATAGGCTTATGTCAGCTCATTTACTCTTTCAGGCAGTTCAATTCAGAGTTATGCATTCACCAATCTTTGGGACAAATTGGGGATGAAGCAGCTTTTCAAGACCTTCTCTGGAGCTCATGTCACCTGAGTTAAAACACCACACAAGCCAGTGCATGGAAATACTCTTCTGATCCCACCACAGGCAAACATGCTGGAGCAGCACACAGGGAGATGGAGGTGGGGGGGCTGCCTTTCTAGGAGACACACTCTCTGGGTGAAATCTAGGTAGGGCTTTTCCTGTTTTTCTTTTGAATCCTGGCTTGTTGTGACACCCGTTGGAATTAATGTTTAGTTGATGGCAGCCACCAACTGTCATAGCCAGTGCTAGGTACGTTAGGGCCACATTTGACTCACAGCTACACCAGCAGATAAATTTATCACCAAACATAGTCTAGCTGGGAGGCCAGAGATATATTTTACCTTGGTTTTCACTTTTTTAAACTTGTCTGGGTTTTTTTGGCCAGCTAGTTAATAACTATTTTGAGATTTGTGCATATTTGGGAGAAACAAACAAACAAACAAAGCAACCAGAATCAATTACTTTGCTTAAACTTATCAAAGGATTATCAGCAGCATTTTAAAATAGAGTTTGTAGCATCGCACCCTGGACATGAGCTGCGTGCTCTTCCAACGAGTGTATTGTCTATTGGTTTCCGTTATAGCACGACTGGGAAATGTTTGTGAAACCCTTTTGTTCTGTTTCTAAAAATTTCGGTGCAGCATTTGCTGGCAGAACAATTGACATATGGTGAGACATTCTTATCCAAGTAACAGTTAATTGCTTTTAAAAGAAAAATAAAATAAAAACTAAAATTAAAAAAAAAAAGAAATCATGCATATGCAGTAGAAAATATAATGAAGGCTCACACAAGATACGGTGTGAAGTTGTTAAAGTCATATTTAAAGATGCCTTGAATGCAGAGTGCCTGTTATCCTCTGCCGCTCACAGGCTCAAGGAAATATCTGTTGCCAAAGTACTGCAGCCGGAGGTACTTTATTTTGAGGTGTGTGGAGCTAACTGGAAAAAAAAGCAGGACTAATTTGGGGTGTTATTTGAGTATAAGACCTCCAGAGGGACAGGGCACAGCATCTGACATAGTCATGGTTTAGCTTTCCCATGCCAGAGAGAAAGGCAAAGGGCAGAGCCATGGGCAATCCCAAGGCAGCGGGATGAGAGGAGTTAATGTGCCAACTCTGCTTCCAGCAGGGACCTCAGGGAATTGGGCCAGCACCTCTTCCAGCAGCCAGGGTTCCGACACAGGCGAGCTGCTGGCAGGTACCGTCGGGAGCTGCCAATCGACAAGCCTGGAGGTGGGCAATGTGCAGAGAGCTGCCTCTACCAGTAACTCTGAGATTTTGGAGCATCTAGTCTTTCAAATCGCTAGCACAAGGAGGGTGGTTGTTTATCAGTGTGTGCAGATTATAAGCCTTTGTGGCTCTTCATGTTCTCAAAGAAAATCTCCGTTTATATCCTAGGGAATAGTTTAATATAAAAAAAGAGAGGTGTGGAGGAGAATAAACTGGCTCCCACAGGTTGCCTGCAGACAATACCGTAACTGGGAAAGAAGATAAAGATGCTAGAAAAGGGGTGGGCCTGGAAACAGGCTACTGATGATACGATGCAGGAGGAAAAGAGACCCAATATAAGACAGGGACTCACGGTTCAGAAGAAACTGTTGTAATTGCAGGGATAATTGCAAAACATTGTTAGAACTGGGAAGTTATGTTTCTTTCCAACAGGCTTACAGAACAAAATGCAATGAAGAACAAAGAGAAATTAAAGCAAAGAGATGAGTCCCCCAAAAGCTCCCTCCCTCCCAACCCACAGAGCATCTCTGCATGCTCTTTTCTGCCAAGAATGATGCTGTAGGATGTCAGCGCCTGCCCGTCGGATTTCCTCGGGTCTCTCCTCTCCTGCATCCTTCCTTCACCGCAGCGGGGGGGGGGCAAAAAAGGGAAAATTTTCAAATGTCTGTACAGAACCCAGGTCTCATCTTTTACAGTTTCTCTTTCTGTCACACGTGCAGCATGTGTACGTGTCACACAGTACATGTAACAGTCACTATTATCTCTATAGCACATTAATGGTGCCCATTAGGGTTTCTCGGGTTTCCATAGCACTGTGCTACCCAGCTTGGTATTACAGACCCCCAGCTCTGGTGGGTTCTTTGGTGCTAGACCACAGAACGTATGTTAAAATCCAACACATTAAAATACTAAACGTAGCAAGCAAATGGATCTCTTCATCTCCAAAAGACCCAAGTGAGACCCCTGGAAGTTTAACAGGCTGATCGATCCTCCCCAGGGCCCCACTCCCTGCAATTAAAACAGCAGCAACAGGGCTGGGAGGACTTCAGTTGAGAGCTGTGAAGGATGGGATGACCAAAACATTCACAGATCTTCATTTCCATGGGAAAATGCAGAATGAAACACAGACTTCCTACAGGCCACGTGAAAGCAGTAATAATCCTCAGAGTTCTTTCCAGTTATTTTATTTAAAAAAACCCCAAAAACCTGAGGGAGAGTATCAACCTTTCCATGTATTTTTAACAGCAAGGACTTTATTAGTCATTTTTTGACTGAACAGATAACCAGAAGGTAGGGGAGGGGGAAGGAAGAGTTATGGAAGCTCTATTTTATTGGTGAGGGTGTCTTCTTCTGGTTTTGCTTCTGTACTTTTTACCAGGGACCCCGTGAGGCTTGTTTCTTACTCCAGCACTACAGCAGCACATCCTCTATATGCTGACAAGGACAAAAGTCTACACTCAGTAATAAGACTTTGTATTTCAAATCTCTGTGATACAGCTGCTGCCATTGGAAAGATGCTATATTTGGTCTTGAGTTATATGAAATGCCATTACAAGCATAAATAATGCATCTTGCTGTATATGATATTGGCATCTCACGATGACCCCGTGCTGAAGGAAGCAGCGTGCGTTAACGCTTGAAAACTGCTTTTGAGGGAGAAATGGCAACTGCTGCTTGCAATTGGGGGTGAGCCTTGGACTTCGGTCTTCATACCCAATTACTCATTTTTATCTAAGGGCGAGGCTGTTTATGCCCGTGACAAGCTCTGCCACAACAAGCCCTGCCCGCTCCCGCCACAGCACTGTCATTTAGCGTATAAAGCCATAAAAAGCTCCAAGGGGCAGCAGAACTCCAGAAAGCAGCCTTGTTTTTCAGTGGTATTGCTACAAGTGACGTTAGGCAGTAGAGAGCCAAGGGCGATAAACCCCTCGTGACATGAACCTGTTGTTCCCAGAATACAGATCGTACAAGAACTGAGCTCGGTTCCAGCTGGTATAAATTGCCTGTCGTTTTCCTAAGCAATGCCAAAAATTGTTCACTCGGTTACTCTTCTGTTCCCTCTCTTGGTGCTGTCTTGCTTTCTGATGATCTAAGACTGTGCACTGTCTAAATCCATTACAGCTGCAGACTGCTACTCTAATATTTACTTGACAAATCAAGTCTGCTGGATATTTCCATTTTTCAGTGTAATATGGGTCATATTAGACAATTTCTTTTCCTTTGTATTTTGTCTTCCTCTTTTTTCCTTTTGAGTAAATTCCACCTTTAATTAAGGTAATTTTTAAAGCAACTTCTCAAACAGAAACTGAATGGCAAAGTGTGGGGGGGAGGGGGATGAGACATAAAGGTCTTACCTGTTACTTAAGCTTCTTGCTCTGTTCCCTTAGGATCATTTATACTTTCAACTTGACTATTTGTTTCAGCTGAAAACAAAACGGGACAGTCATCAAATTCTACTCATACTTGTTAAGTTTATCACATTGAGTGACAAACTGCTTCTCACCCAAAGGGGACGTTCATTGCAGTAAAAATTCTACGTCGTAAATCTGCAAAAAGGTCTCTTAGGCCAGCCCTCCTAAGCTATGGCTCCACGGAAAGCCTGACGAGCAGTCCTGCCACGGCGTATGCTTCAGCATCGCTAGAAACGCAAGCCTCTGGAGCTAGACTGTCTCTTTGGACCTGCACCCATCCGGTGTGACTTCAGCGCCCAACCGAGGTGCCCAGCTCAAGAGTTCAAGGACCCTCCTCTGTCTCTGTAGGCCACAGGCAGAGATCCTGGTATCTCCAAAGGGTCATTTAGAGTTTCTCTGGGCTAAGTGGTCTTGACCCTCTGATTCGAATATCCGCAGGCTTCTGACAAAGTTCCCAGCAGGACCTGAGGCTGAGCTGAGGGCTGAACACAGATCCACCTCTAGCTACAGAGATGCTGCTGCCGCCTCCGCGTCTCCTTGAACTTCAACTTGCTGGAGCCTAACAGAGGGTGTAGGGGCAACATCACTATACCCCAACACATACTAGTTTGCTCATGTACTACCCACTTACAAACTCAATTTTTTTTGTAATTTGGAAAAAAAAAAACCCAAAAGAAATAATTAGAAGACTTAAACTCATTTCAGCATGACCTTTGTCAAAAATACCATCTAAACTATGGCAGGCATGATTGGACTCGAAGATCTCCAAGGTCCCTTCCAAACCCTGACACCCTGTGGTCCTATCTAGGCTAAATATAAAAGGGTTACTTCAGCACGTGCACCTTTAAGATTAGTATCTGTTCTGCCGTGAATCTGAATGGAGCCATTTCTGTTAGGACTTTTTCCCTTTCTTTAACCTTGCTTTATGCTGTGGTATCAACTGCAGATTATGAATCATTTGATGCGAGTGACGGGGAAAAACCTCAAACCTGAATGGGAGATTTGGAAACTAAGGGAAGATGGGAGGGGGGAAGGAAAAAAAAGCCCCAAATCAATAACTAGGTTACTTGCAGCCAGGCAGTATGGTCTTGTTCTGAGACAGTATCATGTCAATACACCTGTTAGGGTTTTGATAAATTATTTGTAAATTATTCATCATCCATATGCAGAACAGATACCATAATGGCTTCCTGGTTGTATGCAATGAATAATGAGAAAAGTGTCTGCTCCTGATTACGGAGCTCTGATGCACGTTGCATTTAGCCACGTTGTGTTCTTTGCACATATTTGCATAGCAAAGACAGGATGCTTAATAAAAAATCATTAAGGGAAGACTGCTGTGCACTGACAACAGGAGCCTTTCTCAGCCTTGTTAACGCCAGCCAGTTTTACTGGCTGGGTTTTCTGAAAATACCATAACGCTTCACTCACGTTTTCCAAAGATCTCCTGCAAAACTAACACATGATTTGAAACCTGAGGGTAGGCTCCATCAGTATCCCAACTGAGCACGCCCCTTTCACTTCCTTTTTTTTATGGCTACAGGCAGTTGACCCCCATCCATCATGCTGAAAGCACGCTGCATAGAGGGGATCACACTGCAAACTGCCCAGGAATGCTCTAAGGGCAGCACAAAAGCGTGGGAGGGCCTGGGTGGAGGAGTGAGACCTAGAGCCTCTACCAGCAGGGAAGCAAGAGGAATCACTGAGCCCCAGTGTTTTGCAGCCAGGCATCCTGCATCACCGGTGCACCATCGGGTTTCACATGTTTGAGCTCAGCTCTTTGCATTAATGCTGGTGGGGACAGGAAGATCCAACTGAAACTTCTGCAGACCTGGGTGAACCCCAACAACAGCTGTCACTACAAAGACACCTACACAATCCTCTATATTTAGCCGCCAAATAACACAGCGGCAAAGCACCTACTGCAAGAGCAGATGGAAGAGCGGCTGCCGGGTATGGCAGGGATGTGACTCACAGCCCTCGTTGCCCCCCAGCACGAGTTCGTGTCAGAAGGATGTTGTTAGCCCTAGATGTGCTACATCAGAAGCCAAAACTGGCCTTCTCCCCGTTAAACAATGTTTTTAGAGGTGTTAAACTGCTAACTTGCATTAGGGGCCTTCCTGCACCTACCGTAATACACTACAACAGCCAGGGAAGCACCTGAAGTTCAAGAAGGCAGCACATCTCCTAAATTCTGTTTTACCTGCTTCCCTTTCTACAGCTTCACATGAGGCTTTTTATGCTAGAAATGGACATTTCTGTGCAATGGAAATGGACATTCCTCTGCACTCTCCCTAGTTGCTTCCCCTTAAATTTTGGCCCATGGACTAGGACCCCTCTGCGTCTCCTGTCTCAATCTGTGAGCTGCTCAGCAGCTCTCAAATTACAACCAGGGCAGGTTTTCCCTCCAAAACCAAGCAAGTTCCCTGAAAGAGGAGAAGAAATAACCCAACTAATCCAGCAAGTAGTTCACATCCATCAAAACACTGCAGTTGCTGCTGACCCGGTGGATTTGTGTCAGCAGCAAGGCATCCTCCACCGCTCCCCTGCAAGAAAGCTACATGCTTAAAGGTCAGCTAGCCAGGAGTCAGAGCATAGCATCTAAGTAGAAAAGACGGGCAAATAGGAGACTGGAAAACCAAGTTTAGAGTCATCCGTGAAAGAGCGAGTGCATTTCCCCACCCCAGGATATTATGCTGTAGACCTGGATGACGAACGACACCAAAATATCAACCACCTTGATTTAAAGCGGAGCTTGGTCAGACTATATTACTTGCAAACATAACCTGTTTCTTCAGCCACTTCCTAAACAATGTTTCCCCTTTGCATCCACATAACTTGGCTATAGCACATTCAGCTGTAACTCCAGCCTGCCTGGAAAGAAAACGATCTATGTTGAACTCAACCCACTGTGCAGTGGTGAAACATGTGTGCCTGTTTACTTCGTAGTTACTTGTTCCTTGGACATTACATCAACACCATAAAAAGCATGAGGGTGTTAACCGTTGAGCCTTTGCTTTGATATTGCTTTGGTGTACCACATGAAGCTCAGGTGCATTCATCAGTCTGCATAAGCTTATAAAAAAAATGGGAAATTTCAGGTCTGATACTACCTTCATCTTTTTCTTTTCTCCTATTGTGTCAGCAAGTCAGGAGGCAGCATTGCACAGGCATGAAAGAAAAAAGGCAAATGAGTAACTCCATGATGTGAAGAATTTGGTCCACCTAATACCAGCTGGAGACTAACATGTACCTTAGTAGGCTTTGGTAACTCCATGATGAAAGGAGTAGTGAAGAATTTGGTCCACCTAGTACCAGCTGGAGACTAACATCTACCTTAGTAATCTTTAAGGTTTTGGTGGTTTAACAAAAAAAACCAAAAACAAAAATAAAGAAGAATTACAAAATGGTTGCCGGCAGGAAAACGCTGTCTAGGAAACCAATCACTGAAAGGGGGGGTTGTCATCATCAAAAAATACTAGTCAGAAAATCTGTCCTGGGTATAAGAAATGGAATATCCAGGGGTCTTTGTTCTGGTGGCCGATGCAGATTGCCAGTAGCAGCCTGTATCTCTGTATACACACCCCTATTCAGGCTAACACACGCCCTCTGACAGCTTTCCCGATGAAGAATCACGCCCAGCTTTCAAATAATAATAAAATTCCTGAAATGTATCACTATTATGGCCCTGCCCACTAGATGAACCAATATCAAAATCCACCTAAGCTGCCTAAACCCTCTGCATTTCTAAAGCACTTTTCGCTGTGACATGGCACATGAAATTAAAACACAAGAGCTGGGCTGCCAAGGGGTACCTGGTGATATATGCTTGTGCATTCAGCTGTGAAGCGATGAGCTCTCCCAGGGCAGAATGAAGGGGACCAGAGAAAAATAGGCCATTTACATGAAAATTACTGTCAAAGGGAACCTTTTTCATTTGGGTGGGTTGTTTGGTTTTTTTTTTTTTTTTTTAAATCTCAACTAGTACCCAGTATATTTAAAATTTTTAGGGCTTTCTTTCAGCAAAACTTAACCCTTCAGATATAACAGAGCATGGGGAGACTGATCCTTCCTCTCTTTTGATTGTTTTTAAAACTTGTAATATATGTCCCCAAGAAAAAAAAACCATCCTGTAATAAAATGCCAATAGCAATTGAAGCTGTAGAGAAATGAAGATTACCTTGAACAGCTGAGTACTTTTCAGCAGCCTTCACGAACACCCTTTTCCCGTCCTTTCATACAACTTAGAAAATACACAGAAAAGGACGCTACCAAATGAGTTACATGTAGAAGAGCTTACAAGATAAGCAAGATTTGAAACAAAGAAACCTATCAAGATCATCACTTCTGAGGCTGTCAGCTGATCCAGCCAGGCTGCGCTACGGCACGCGGTACAAGAGCTATATGATCGCTTTTCTTTCCAGCTGGAAATCCCTTAGATATTCTTTTTAATAAATTTGGATTTGTTTTCACTAAGTAGCAGGGCTTTGAAATTCAAGTATTTTAATGTGACTCTGACTTTTTGGTTGGTTTGTTCAGAGGATGAGGAGAGAAGGCTGGTTTGGTCTTAATCTGCACACTTACTAATAAAAGTAACTCTAGTATTTTTTAAAAAAGCAAATCCATTCTGCATGCTTTCTTTTCCCCTGCGTGCAAAAACTTCCTTTTACAGTCCAGTACCTACATCAGCCGCTGGTTCAAATGCTGCAGCACAATCCAACATCAGGAAAGGAAATCAGCATTAGATTCTTCGTGTAACTACTATCAAAAAGAATGTAATTGCTTTGTCTTTGAGATGTACAAAACATGCCTTTCATTTGTAGTATGTCAACACTGAAGAGGTTAAAGAAGGAGTTAAAAATTATTTCTTTGCACACAGAAAGAGCCTAGAAGGACAATTTCTTCCTGTTTCTGAATATATTAGGCACTGCAGAGCTCGAGCAGCATCCTGGTACTCAGCCTTTGCTGGGACTTTGCCAGACAGTTAGGTCACTGAGGTCAACGTCAAAAAAAAATTAATTTCCAAATTAGGAGATACAGGTTGATAATGTCCACAAACCGGACTGGAACTGCTGTTGGGTCACCAAATTGTGATGGTTTTATCTGTCCCAGGGAGAGAACTTCCATCTGCTACCAGACTAAGCTACACATGGAGTCTGAAGGAGGAGGAGGAAGGGACATCAGCTCTGAGCTAGAAGGAGGCCAACATATAAGTTCAGAGTGGTTATATGGTCAGCATTTGCCTTACGATGGAGTTGAGCACTAGCACAGAAACTGTCAGAAATATCTTCTGACTGCTGTGTGAGACCACACACATCTTGGCCAATTTGATACCCAGACAGTGGGCCAAAAATATTGTTTAGTTAAAAAACAGGCGGATTGAACATACCAACAGAACACAGTCCTAGTCAGCTAGAAGATTTGGGCTGCGGCACTGAAAAGTACCTCCATCAGGCTTCCAAGACATTAGAGATCATGAAGACTCAGTTGAAGAGATTACAAATAGAACTCCTGTTTTTGGGGAGAAGTGTCCTAACAACCCCCAGACAGACATGCTACTTATCCAGTTCAGGAGAATTAAGATGTTCAATAACATACCATCCTTATTTGAAACATCTGCTGCTTCACATGAGTTGTCAACTTCCATAGGGTCTGCAGCAGTTTCCTCTTTCCCTTGTATCCCTATAAGACAAGCCAAAGAAGGAGAAAAAACAATATGTATAGTACCTGGTTAATGTATAATTCTCGGACTCTGTATGGCTGTTTCTTTACTTTTTCTTCTAGCATGCTCTTACAGACTCTGCCACTGTATAGTGGTAGCAGAGAAAAGGGCAGAGAATATAGGGGGAGGAACATGGTTTGAAAATAATTGCTCAAATATTTGTAGCAATCAACACGCTTTTCTAACTGGGACAGTGAAAACCACATCAGGGTTTGTGCTTCTGCCTCCCTGCCATTCTTTTCTCGTCATTTTTGAAGAATTCCTTCTGCTCATAAAATGCAATATATGATGGGTGTCTAATGCTTATAAAGTTTCTCTAGCTAGCAGAATAAAAATAGATACAGTTAGAGTTCAAATATACTGGGTAGTCAGACACAAACTAGAATTTGAATTTAGGAAAATGCATTTTATCACTCTAACTCAACATTTTTATCTTTTCTGCCTCGGGCTTGTCTGGAAGCTTAGATTCAATCTCCTAACAATATTTGAAATGGAAAAAAAAAAAAAAAAAGGGGGTTTTGTACACAGTTCTCCTAATATTCTGCCATTTAGAGTGCTGAGAAGCCAATTTTTAGTTTATTTCCATCACTCTACTTCTCTACTTTTGTGGCCGCTATAAAGCCTGATGCACCTATCCTGTGGTTGAACTACAGGATGTGAAGCTCTTGGTTGCTAAGTGATCCAGACATTGGGCTGGTTATTATGAGACAGCAAATTGTAGCAAGGACCGAGACATCTCAAAACCAGTTTACTCTTAAGCTGAAATAATTTTGCCTCTTCAGCAACAGTAATGAAATGTTCACAGTCTCACAAACACCTCCTTCCCCTTTCTGTGGAAATCCAGAGTGGGTTTTTTAAATGCACTTCAATGCACTACAGTTATTTTATCCATAAACACGCATCTACCACTGAAGTTTTTAGCAAGTTTTCCTTCTGATCCTATCTTCAAGCCAACACATTGTCATGGAGACTTTATAGTCTCTTCTGTGCTTGCTATGTTGCAATGCTGTTCTTGCAGGCAACTTCCAGTGCACTACCTATGGTCCTACCAAGTATTATTAAAATGCTAAAACGAGGATCCAGCACATACAAAAACCAATAAAACAGAGCCACAGGAAAGCTCAATTAGTCATCCTGGCAAGCGTGGGGGAAAACGCAACAGCTAAATTTACAGGGATGGAGCTGTCACCCACTGTTTTAATAGATCTTACTTCCACTGCAGAAATCCTTCAGTGGATTGTTGTATCATCAGCTTCACCTCTTCCTTACCAGTTTAAAATCATCTCTCTGTACAAGCAGAACACCTGTAAACATCTGTGAACATCTGTGACTGTGAAACCCGCATGTCAGCAAATGCCAGAGACGGCCCCTTTGCGGGCGCGTCAAATCCTCGATGCTTCTCCAGGGAATTCAGGAGAGTGAGCATGATGTTCTCTTGAGGTTTCTTAAGCCAAGAGGCTTAAGCTTTCCCAGGACTTGAACACAAGCTCTTTCGGGCTCACATAAAGGATAAACCCAAGTCACCCCGTCGCAGAAGAGTACAGACGTGGCAGGAACTTTTCAAGTACGAAGCGGAGAGGGTATGTTCAAAATCCGTGCCTGACTTCTCCTAGCAAAATCACCATGAAATTTGGGTGACTATGAAAGTGCTGATCAATCAAGGAAGATATATTGAAATTGCTACATTTTGATTAGCCGAGAGAAGCAGCTCTATGAAAAGCAGAATTTTGGAAAATTAACAGTCCCACCACGAGTGCAGCCTGCAGTGGCTGCAGCCTTTCCTACCAAGACATTCAGATGCCTGATGTAGGGATTTGGGATCCCTGCTAAACATCAATGCACTCTGACTGGCAGCTGATGCCTCTGAATCCCACTTTGCCTCCGAACCACCGTCTATTAACCAAATAAAGCAGATAAGATATGACAGGTTATGTCTTGGCTCCCAGTTTCTCTAACAGCCAGAGATACCTGGCTGCAGTCCTGTTGTCAGCTCCCAGAGACGCCCACAAAAAGCTCCCGAGCCCTATCCCACTGTCTCCCATTAAGTAGCCGGCACGCCCGGCTTCACTACGCTGCCAAAAGGTTTCTCGCTTTCCCTTTCAGAAATCTCTCATGCAGCTGACAGGTGCAAAGGATTATTGGCATGGCAGTAGGTGAAGACAGAGGCTAATTAAAGAGAAGACGTTTTGTGCATAGGCGTGCGTGCGCACACGTGCTAATTAGGGCTGCCATGACAGGGATGAAAACAGAAGGCGTTGAGGGCCCTCAATACCAAAAGCTACAAGTTCATCTTTTTGGGGTGGGCAGCCCTAGAGAGGGGTTGGAAAGAGTAACAACAGCAGCAGAGAATTTGCAAAATTGCATTTCAAGAGGTTTATTGCCATAAACACTGTCAGAAGAGGACTAGTGCATGTTCTGCTTTTTTATTGTCTTTCCAAATGTGAATAGCTGATTGTCCATCCCTTGCAGGAAGGGATTATGTCCATATCAGGGTTTTTATAGTCTATGTTGATTATTGGATATTGTCAGCAAGAAAATGATAGTGGGAAACAACATTCAGGAACAAACAAGGTAGAAGATATTTTAAACCTTAACAAAGCCAGTCACCACCACACAAACCTTGGGAGGAGGCTCGCACATTATATTGTCCAATTTTTAGGAAGACTTTCAAAATCTGCTAATATAAATCCTCATTTAGTCCCTCACTATTATTGTGGGTGGGGGACAGAAGCATTTACTATACTGACATGAATGTGGGAAGGGTATTATCCAAAAACTTTCTTCCCTATTGTGCAGTAAAACCGAGTGCCACACAAAAACAAGCCCATTTCACATAAACAGCAGAACTCGATCAATACCAGAACTGCCTTGACAATCAATTTATTCTAAAGGCCTCTCCTCACCATCTTGTTTTGATTGCTTCAGGTTAGAGCATGAACTAGCGAGGTATTTTGGGTCTCCAAGAAGGAGCTGAGAATTACTGAAGGGGAAGGAGCCTGGGAGATACCACTTTCAATTTCAATTACCATTTCCAGTTGGCTTCCTGACAGACCTCATTACCTGAACCCTTTGCTGGCTGGTTACACAACTAGCCTAGGACTAAGTGACCACAGGCTTCTGCTGTGGGCAGGGATGGCTCCCAGCCTTTTGAAATGCATAAGATAAGAATATGCCATGAAAACATAAACCTCTGCACTAATTTTTTTTTTTTTTCTCCCCTCTCATTTATAGTCACAGTCTGTCAATGGTTTCATGTGATTACAGCTAATACCTGGCTCCTTCTCTAGAGAAATGTGGTTCCAGATTCACATATGATTCCCAAGATTATCATGAAGATGTGGTGGTTGTTGGTACATTAGCATCTGTTTTAAAAGTGCCCAAGTACAGAGGTCAGGCGTCGATCCTCCACACTCCTGATAAATCCTAATAAGTAAAACCAACCCCTCCTCCTCCCTTTGCACAAGGTTTACATCTATTTCAAGTGATAAAAGCAGGCAACTGTGCAGGCTTAGAAGCTGTAACACAGAGCAATCCATAAAACTCATTTTTACCTGATCATCAGCAAGGCTTTGCTGTGTACTGAAGAGCACCTCTGTAATCAGAAGAGAGAGGCAGGCTCCTCTCCCAGGCAATTTAAAGCAAAAATCTCAATGTGGTCTCCTTAGAATCGATGTATCATTTTTTGGAAGGTGCCTGAACTGGGTTCCTGCCCTGAGCTGCCCACCTTAAGGCAGTTTATTTATCTTTGCTGACTACCAAGGGAGCAAGGGAGATCAGGCTCCCTCAGCAGAGCTTGGCCTTTGAAACCAGCCCTGGCAGAGTCCTTGCACCGGGTGGGGGTAAGGGATTGTCAAGTGGGTTCTGAATCAGGAATCTGGATTTCTGCTTTTAGTTCTTAGCTTGTTACAAGGTTGTAGAGCTTTAAGACAAAGAGAAAACTAGATTTTATGCATACATGAGTTCTGTCAGAGGCAACACCAAGGTAACTTAAATCTTAAAAGTTCCCCGATTTTAGAAGTCTTGCAACTAAGTGGGAAACCCTGGCCCTAAGATCATTCTGGATATTTAAGGAAGAAAATGATTACCGATAACACAACAGTCCAGACAACCACTTCTATTTCTACAGCAAAAAATGGCAAGGTCATTATTCCTGTAACATGTCTGCCCAGCAATTTTGGGTGTTGCCAGTAAAATACTATCCTGCCCATGGACAATTTGCAACCAGGGGAAATTCATCGGTCATAAATTATTTGTAGAGCAGTTGCTTCTACTCATGTTATATATACTTTGAAAAAATCACTTCTGCGATTATGCAATATGAAAGCCACACTGCAGTCACCCAGATTTCCCTGATTCATATCCACTGAATAAAATTTATTATTTTGAGTTTAGCTGTAAATATGCTTCCCCTAATTGGGAGACTCTGAGGTGAAGGCTCGTTAAAATCCAAATTCCTCTGGCTAAAACGTGAAGGCACCGTTCTTCATCTGCAGCAACAAAAAAGACAAAGCTCTTCTGACCCACAGCTGCATTGTCTTATCTGTCAAAATCTGTTTCATTTTTCTTGCTCTGCAAATAGCCAGAGCTGTTTTTTCCTTCTTCCCAGTCATTTCACTGCAGCTCTTTGCTAATGTGGCTGTCAAGCCTTCATGTACTTTGTTTACTGCCGTATTTTAGTAGCATAATAAATGCTGCTTCACTTAGAAACTGAGGCTGTCCACAATACAGGGGCTCAGTTTGACTCCTGTTTGACACCTCCATCTGGGATGACTGACCTGTTTAACCACATAAAATCCTACCACATAAAAGATTTATGCTGTCTTCTTCTATGGCCACATGCAAAACCACCCAACCCGTTGCTCTTGGGGCTCTGAAACAAACACAGCAATCGCAGTCCGTCTGTACTTGGTTGCGTTCCAGTTGGTGGGCAGTTTCCCCCCTCGCTACCCTTCCGCATCGCACAGGTCGAGCACAACAGCGTCGAGTCTGCAGGAACGGCACTGCCGCAAAGGTGCCTCCTGCTATTCAGTGTGGCTTCGGTAACAACAAACGCCTCCATCTGTTCAATCAGGAATATTCTACCTTGATCAAAAAAAACCCCAAACCCAAACCCCCAGCAATTAGGCACCGCAGAGATGAAAAGAAAACGCAAGGATGCAGATTTCAAAGGAGGGTGTGCTGGCCCGGACGCCAGCTTTGCCAAGCTTTTGAAGGCACTGAGCATCATTTCTTAATGCCACACGTGGGCTGTCAGGATTCACGTTGCAGCCCCTTCATCGTTAAATGGAGTGTTTACCCTCCCTTTTGGCATTTTGGCTTTGTTTCCCAGAGTAACCCAGTGCACTGAAGCTTCCTGTCCCTCCAGTGTAGCGTGCATTGTCTCCGCTCTCTGTGTTTGTGCACGCAACTGTACCTAAAGGCATCGCGCTGCTTCCAGCCACTGTTATTTCCAGCTCAAGCTGAACCACATTTTTTTTTTAACGAGATTTAAAAGTGTCTTAAGATCTGCTTATCCCTATCCCCTTCTAGCCCTTTATTAAACATACTGTTAGTAAATCTCATTATGCCTCCTCTTCCCTAAAGGTGGGAACGGGAGGGTAGTGAGGATTGTCTCCCAGCAATATGGTCCGTAAGACCCATACAAATTGGGTGTCTCTGAAATTGCTAATGCACATCAGGAGCTCTTTGTATCTTTTGTCTCTCTGTAACAACAGGATAAACCTGCACAGCAGGCTCTTGATGAATACAAGAGTATATCGTTTTAAGCAAAGTCCTTTTTGAATTTAGTTTTGGGTATTTTTTTGTTCTGAAAAAAAGCTTTAGCTATGTAAGAGGCCATGGTGCTGTTTTCCAGATGCTCTTTCCGTGAAACCTCTCATCAGAGGAGAAGTCTGCAGCGTGGAATACCTGAAAAGGGGCACCCAGAAGCTTTCTTTGCATCACTCAATCACTGACCACTAACACAACTAAAATGTTGCCTGGTTTTCTTCAAACTAGCAGATCGCCTGTCCGAAACAGCTTCCAAAGCCCTTGTGCTCCACTTCCTTGCCTACAAATAGGGCAGATAGCATCCTCAGTGGTGTTATGAAAAGGGAAGGGTTTCTGAAGGAATAGAAATGGAATGATTATTCATTTTCTTTCCCATTTGGTCATGTTCCCTGCCACCTTCAACTGTTTAGGAAACCCAGAAGTGGTTTAGTTCAGTTCCTGATCACTACCTTTCTGATCCTAAAAAGCTGCAGAGATATGAGCAATTACAGCACTGGAAGATCCTTTTGTGTAAGCTGCAGGAAATCTCCGGGTCTGCTAAGGCTCGGGGGGGAATGATGCTGGGCATTCAGAAATACTTTTCTAATTCCATGGGAGCCAGCCTGCTGAATGACCACCGGCTGCCAGAATGACACCCGCACCCCCACTCCCATCACAGCACGTTTTTTCTGCTGCACACTCACCATGCTCCTTACCATGCACCTAGTCTGTCTCCAGCTGTCCTTGTGTGTCAAGTTGGCACCTCTAATCTGGGGTGAGGACTCGGTCCTTAATTTTGAAGGACTGATTTGGGAACTAATGGTTTTAATAGTCTTTGCTTTCCCCTCCAAACACAAACAACTTAATAGTTCACGCTGCTGCTGGATTTTCCATCAGCATACTGTGTCCCTCTTCCATTTCAATCTCGCATTCACTGGATCTTCTCAGCATTTCAAATGATCTTGAGGCAACTGCAGCAAAGCAATAGACAGTGAAAGCAAAGAGGTCCTGGATCTCCTAAGTAAGCCAGATTTGTCAGAACACCACACTATTTATTTCAGAAAAGGGAAAGAAACTTTCCATTTCCCTCTAAAGGAGCCACTCCAAACAGAAAAGACTGTGCCAGTCCCCAGCAGGAACTAGGTGAGTGCTGGAAGTGAACAGAAACAATAGTTATAAAAGAAGTTATAAGAAAAGGGTGGGGAAGGAGTGGGTAAGAACCTGAGAGGACACAAACAGCAAATCGCCCAAGAACTGGAAGTTAGAAAAGTTCCTTTCAGACAAGCATCCTCAGCTTTTATGCAGTCCCTGCTCCCCAGCTACAGCTAAGATGATGGAGTGAAAAAGAGGGACATCCACAGAGGACAAAAGGAGGCTTTGCCTGAGTTTCTGATGATGTCCTGCTCACCCTTGTGACTGCAACCATTGATTTCTGGGGTCACTGCTTCTGAAAGAGATTACTGCTGAGTCAAAGAGGAGCCCTGGAAAAATATTTTCTTCAATTCCTTTTTGAGGAGACTCTTGCCAAGTATATGAAGAATGAGCTTCAAAGTAGTAGGGAACATCAGGAGAAGGGTAAATAAGGAGGGTGTACTACCTGCAAGGCAGTAACAATATACAGCGTGGGAGAAAGACTCTGCCCTGTTATTTATCCAGAGACTGCAGCCTAAATTTAGCAACTTAAAATGAAACAGAAATCGGAGAGGCATATGAAGTTCAACAAAGTTCTGCTAATAGATGTAACCTTACAGGTAACGCTGCAGTTTTCAAACATGTTGTGATAAAAAAGATACAACAGTCAGCAAGCAAAATAAAAATTAATTTTAAAAACCCAAACACCAAAAATACCAAACCTCAATAAAAACTCAGTAAAAAAACTCAGCCTGGAACAGGTTGCCCAGAGAGGTTGCAGAGTCTCCTTCTATGGAGACTTTCAAAACACCACCCTCAGCTGGAATGTTTTGCTCTTTGGAAAGGGTACTTCCATTTCCAAAGGCTGACTGAGAACTGGTTTTTAATGTTTAGAAACCTCTTTGCTTCCTAGAGCCAAGCTGAGCATAATATGGAAGTCATTTGCTTAAAAATAAGTGCTAATTGGGGGCATTAAGAAGAGTGTGTCCAGCAGATGGAGGAAGGTTCTCTTCCCCCTCTACTCTGCACTGGTGAGACCACACCTGGAGTGTTGTGTCCAGTTCTGGGCTCCCCAGTTCTAGAGGGACAGGGAAATACTGGAGAGAGTTCAACGGAGGCTATGAAGATGATGAAGGGCCTGGGTCATCTCTCTGATGAGGAGAGGCTGAGAGCCCTGGGGCTGCTTAGTCCAGAGAAGAGAAGACCGAGAGGGGATTTTACTAATGTCTACAAATATCCGAAGGGTGGGTGTCACGCAGGAGGGGCCAGTCTCTTTTCAGTAGTGTTCTGTGATAGGACGAAGAGCAATGGTCACAAACTGGAACCAAGGAAGTTCCACCTCAACATGAGGAAAAACTTACTTCCTTGTGAGAGTGATGTAGCCTGGAACAGGCTGTTCAGGGAGGTTGTAGAGTCTCCTTCTCTGGAGACTTTCAAAACCCGCCTGGATCTGTTCCTGTGTGGGCTGCCCTAGGTGACCCTGCTCTGGCAGGGGGCTTGGACTCGACGATCTCTAGAAGTCCCTTCCAACCCCCACCATTCTATGATTCTATGAATCAATAAATTGGCAGCACTCAGTAAGAAAGACCTTACAGATGATACTTACCATATCTTCCTCCCCTACTGAAACGCAAGTTCAATAATATATTGAATTTGGACAATAATAATTGCCCCCAAACAGTTAAAGAATTGTACTTTATTTATTTATTTATTTTTCTTAACTGAGCTCTGCTCTGACTTGTTCAAAGCCAGTATTTTGCAGTTTAGCTATATTGTGATAAACACAAATCTGCTATAAGGGACTGATTTTGCTACAGAGCTCCTCACGTGTGCCAGTTGTCAGGGATTTTGATTTGGACCTGGATGGTGACTCATCAAAATAGAACAGATGTTTAAACAAGACAGGCAGAGGCACATTTGTATGTCTATATTTACGTTCAAGGGCAGCAAGCGATTTTTCATAAATAAATGGCTGGGGGTTGTTTTCCCTCTGTAAAGAAGGGAATAGCTGAGTGATAGATGGTGGTGCTGGATGCATTACCCAAGGCGATGCTCCATATTTTGCTCAGGAAGCACCTTGCACCCCGTGGAGAGAAGCCATGGCTGAAATCTGCCTTCTGGGGATTTTGTGTGGCTTTTGCACGGCTCTTGCTGTCACAGGATGTCATTAATGCTGACTGCTGCCCCCAGTTCTCTGCCGAAAGCCTGGCATCCTCCTCTACAGCGGTGAGCCAGCCAACACCAGCCAGCCTCAAAGGCAGGGGAGGGAAAGCAAACATATTGCAAGTGCTATATTACCTCCTAAGCCTGGATGCCATTTCTAATTTCTACTGATAACTGGATGAATCTAAGAACAAAATATTACAATGATGCCATGGAGTAAGACGTTTCCCCAGGAAATAACAGAACTACCTCAGAGCAAGGGGTGGTCTAACCTCCAGCTGCACTACACCAGCAGGCAATGACCACGTCTTCCTCTGAACATGCAGCCTATAGAAATAAGCCACGAGAGGACCGAAACCCCCAAATCACAGCGCTGCCAGAGGAAATTGCATGCCACCTATTCCCAAATTGAGACAGGCCTAAAAGAACAGCCTAGTTACTATCATGGGTGTTTCAGCTCCGTAGTGTTGCTTCTACCCTTTTCAGTGGCATGGCTTAAAAAATCAGCTTTTACCACTGACATTTAGGGGGGCGAGAGAGGTGCAGAGCCAGACAGCAATAGTGTGACTTGTGTTTAATGCTTTAAATACCCACCTGTCCTCCTGACACTCACCCCCTCCCACAAAGCCAAGAGTATTTCCAAAGTGCTGAAAAGCACAGTGGAAAAGATGACTCCTGTGGGTTGCTTTTAGAAGAAAGTAACCCACTGCCCTGGGTGTTATCATCTGCACCATAGGTGCATATCACCATGTGATGATTAGCTTGGCCGGTGCTTCCTGGCAAGGCTAAAGACTGGATTTAGATTACCATATTAGTCAGGTTTATCTGCTCTGTTTCTTGGAGAAAATGTTAAGACCGAATTCAAAATTCACAGTGTGGGGTAGAAAAATTTTGCCCACAGCAGAGCTTCCAGAAAAGCAATTTTGCAGGCCAGGAAAAAGCAAGTGTCAGTACTGGCAGTCGCATACTTGCTTCTCTTCCTTGCGGAGAGGCATTATGCAGTGTTTTCTACAATGGTAAATGTTCTTTCTGGCTCACAATGGGAAACAACACTAATATGCATCACAGGGTGTGAGATAAAATGTGCAGTGCTATTGTTGCCTTTGATTTGTCTTCCATTTATATCAGCTCTCAGTAAGAATTACACAAAGACAGAGCTGCAGATTTTTCTTCTCAACTTTTTCACACTTCATCTTTTGTTTGGTTCATAAATTCTAGGGTCTAACTAGGATGTTACATCAGAGACAGGAATTTACATTTAGATAACATAATGCAGAGAATACTAATAAACATAATCCTCTCTCCTCCAAACAGCTCCAGAGTACTTCCCAACTCACCTCAGATTTGTAAAACAGGGATCTGGCTTATTTGCTTTAAACTGAACATTTCTTTCTCTTTCTCAAGTAATCTAGCATTCAGGAGATTTTTTTTTTGGTGTGCATTTTTGTTTGGTTGGTTGGTTTGGGGGGGGTTGTGTGCATTTTGTTGTTGTTTGTTGGGTTTGGGTTTGTTTGTTTGCTTTTGGGTTGTGTTAGTTTTTCTTTGTTTGTTGGGTTCTTTGATTGCTTGTTTGGTTTTTTCCCTGTGGAATTTTTGTTTTGTTTTCCTGCTTCCTCGCCCTCCCCTTTATTGATTTTAGCAAGTCTCTCTCCCTGTGCCGTCCCTGACTTAGTCTCTAGCTATGGAGATGGCTCCAGTTTGTACTCCAGGAAAAAGCCTCAGAAAAGACCCTGAGCACAGTGAGTGAGTGAGATAACAACAAGGGGAAGGTCACTCTGTTTCTTGTGATTTACCTAAAAAATAGGTAGCAGACACCCCTAAGAAGAGCTTTCTGATTGCAGGACACTTACTGTTCTTCTTCAGAACCCTACACAAGGACTCACTACTTGTGGGCAAGCAAGCTGCCAGTCATGTGCATTAGAGCCACAGTAAATCACTCCAGAGAAGTCCTCACTCAGGTTCATCAACTCTGACATCTACCAATGTTGAACACCCAGGATCCAGGGATTTACCCTATCTGCAGCTCAGTCTAGGCAGAGGGGATTTTCTCTCCCAAACAGCTTTATTCCTAATACCATCTCCCCTTATACAAGCTCGTTCCCCTGTGGGAAGAGGTCCATCCTACTGTTACTGGTCACTGGCAACTTTACAAGCAGAAGAAGGGGTCAGAAATTTACTCTAGGTTTCACACACATCAGAGACTTACTGTATCAAAAGAAAGTAAATTCAAATAGCAAGCTACGCCAAGGCTGGCTTATGACTAGATCATTGGGTAAAAACTGGAGCAACTGATTTGGAAAGCTGAGGCACAGTTTTTCCTCAACTATCTTGCCTTCACTGCAAATTATTGAAGATTCCTCAAAGTCCTGTTATATCTCGAGGCACCAAATAGAAACTGGAGGCCAAAACCACAAACCACATAACACAGAGTCAGAACAAAAGTCTTTAGGGAAAAAAAAAAAAGAGGGGGGAATGAAACTTTCAATTTTGCCTCAATGTCTTTCTTATCAGAGCATATGCTTTCAAAACGACAAGCATTTTTCCCTTCAGCACTGGAGATCATATCCCCTCTCTCCATCAAACACTCTTTTAACGCAGAGGTTGTTCTAGGTGCCAGCAGACATACATCCGTATTTTCAAAAACAGGTGACTAGCATTAGGAGCTCTTTAAAATGGGAGTTTAGATCCTGATTTTCAAAAGCTCCCGGTGCCCAACAGCTCCAGCTGGCTTCAAAGTCTCTGACTTCACAAGGTATTTGGGATATGCTCAGCCTTCTTGAAAATCAGGCCACCTACTTGGGATCCTAAACACGGACGTAAAAATTCAATGCCAATTCTCACTGCACTGAGGTCGACACCCATTCTTAGAAAGCTCAGTGACATTATAACTAACAATATGGCTTTTGCTTTCTTTTCCCCACAACAGAATTTACAGAACTGCTAATAAAACTGGTGCGCATCATGAAAACTGGCAGACTCTTGAGTCTAGCAAGACAACTATAATTTTCCTTGAAGCTATCGAGCAAGTCTGTAACAGTTCCCCCAAATCCTCTTTATAACAGACAGCTAGCACAGGGTCCTTACAATGAGATGTCCTGAAGGTCAGCCAGAATCCAGCAGCCAGTGCTGTGGGATACTCAGAAATGCCACATGCCATATAAAATACTGAAACCCAGGCTGGCATGCACTTAGCCCTCCCCACAATGCCCTCCCCCTGCTACTGGGTGCCAGAAAACTTAATGCTTATACTTGGGTTCTTAGCACCCAAGTCAAGACCTCTACTAATTAAGCCAGAAGAGAATAATTGTATTAGCAGTTGATAGTAGCAGACTTTTGTCCTGCTAAAGGAGGATGACATGCACACATTAAAAGCATTTCCTCAAGCTAAACTCCTTCATATTGCTGGATTTGGACCACGTTTTATGATTTATTCATAATGAAGAGCTTCTTAGCTCATGAACTTGCAGATGCCCAAAGCCTTTTCATTATACAGCTTTCAACTATTCTGGGCTTAAAAAAAAAAAAAGAAAAAGAAAAAAGACATTGATACAGTGGTTTCACCCATGGGTCAGCCGGCAGCAACAGTTTCCCTCTTCTTCTCCCCATGAGTACCCACCTCTGGAGGACAGTACAGAGCTTTTGCCAGCACATTGCAGGGGGGTCAGAATTAGAGGCTACAGATGTGCACTGTTTCTCATGGTCCAGGTCTGCAAGAATTTGTACATGGCTGTAAAGATTGCCAGTGCCCACAGCCTCCACAACTGCCTCAGTGTCTGTTAAGTTCCTGGGAACTACTGAAGCTTTCAAAAGAATGCAAAAAGTGCTAATCCGCTGGTGTAAGTGACTTCAGCCTTGACAGATGTTTTCCCAGAGTCACAGATAAAACTGAAGGATTCAGCCATAAAGGATTAGGAGTGGTGTCACCTAGAATTAAGTCACTGGCCTTGAACCATGGTTTTGTTCATCCCTGTCAATAGCAAATTTCACAATCTTGAAAGTTTCTTTAAATATATATAGGTATCTTAGTTTCCTGAGTAGGTTTAAAGGTCTAGACAATTCATGTTATATTGTTTTAGTTTCCATTTTTTACTACACTTCAATGCACTAAAAGCAATCAACCTGACAGTCTGAGGAGACTCTTCACAACTGTGCACAGGATGTTTCTTATGTTTATAAGGAAAGCAAAGAAATAAACTAAACACCTTGCATGTCTCTTTTTGCACAGAATCTATTTTAAATACTACAGATTCTAAAAGGGAGGGCCTGTTACCTAGAAAATATGTGGTCTTTGCCTAAAGAGTTTATAGTTTGCAGCAAATCTAGATAAATATCTTGCCTACTTAGCTACCCTCTTATTCTGACGCAAGCACCTAAAAAAGTCCCTACCTGGGTTTCGTTTAAAAGTCTGCAGCCTTTCAGTTATCACATGTAGAGATTATTTGGGGTGGTAAGGGAGAAAGAGACCTCGTGTCTTAATGGGTTGTTTCAGTTTACACTGAATTCCTGTGACAATGCCGAGCACTGATGGAAAATCTTATCAGGCTCCTAAGCACAGGATATCACTGATCCTCAGGCTGGTAAAACCTGCTGTAATTTGGTAGTATTGTGAAAAAAAAAAAAAAAAAAAAACACAACCAAAAAAAAGGATGGACTTAGTACTGTGCTCTATAAGTTGATGAGGAAGTTGATGAGGAATTTGTGTGGCAGAGGCTACCATGCACTGGTACACAATAGCCACAGGTTTTAGGTTTGTTCAGGGAGCAGAGTCTTGTTAAAATGCAGCCGTTGAATAAACCCAAACCTTGAATATACCTCAAACACAGGGAAGGAGAAGGAGGGGATAAGTGTTCGTGTCATGCCACATCATGCAGCACCTCGCAGAAGTTTTGTCTCCCACCATCAAAGCTTGTGAAAGTGCCTGGCTGAGGCTGGAGACCAGCTGGGCAATCGGCAGCACACTGACACCGTGCCAAAGCCACCGCAGCTACTGCATCCTGCAGGCAGCGGGTGGTCCTGCTGCACAGGGAACCCACTGGAAAGGCACATGTGGAGTTGATCAAAATATTTTTAACAAAAACTTTTCCTGAATCAAATTACACCCCCCCCTCCCCCCCGCCCCTTAAAAGAACAGGTAATTTTATGGGAAATGTCATGTTTGCTACGAGTCATACAAACATAGCCTGGGAAGCCCGAGATTGCCAGACAAAGATTTGGCTCTTAGCAAAACCATGAAATGAAGCTGTCAGATTTCCGTTTAATTTTACTTAATTTTATTTTAATAAAAATCCTCCCAGATTAAAAATAGGTATTTTTTTCTTTATTTTGCAGAACATTTTCATGGAGGGAGGGATGGAAAAGAGGGGAGTGCTTCTGACTAGCTAGCAGGAAGAACCTATGAGTATGTGTGTTGGTCATTCACGCAACAAGTACTTCTGGAGAGCTACGTGAGCTATTCGTTAACCAGCAGGAGCTGGAGGAAGCCTGTTGGTCACAGATGATACATGTCTAAGACAGCAGTCCAAGTGTGTTGGAAGTCCATGAAATGGATGCTCCAAGTAGGCTGAGAAGCATGCAAAGCCGTGAAAATTAGACTGTGCACTCCTTGGGTAGAAAAGAAAACGTACGGCACCTAGCAAGGCATTACCAGTTCAAGTTTGTATGGCAGTAATGATTAATAATGATATGACAACACTAATGGTTAAAAAGATCCTGCTTATCCTGCTGCACGTTCCCTGTCAGCAGAATTTGTTCACTTAAATTTCATTTCCTTAATAAAATAGTAATTCATAAACCCAAAAGACAACTTAATAGTGTACCAATTATGGTACAATAGAAAGGATAATGAAAATAGACCTTAATTAAAGCTTGCTAAATTCAGTTTACCAACTCTTCACTCTGATGGCACGTTTGCTATAGCAAGCTTAGAAGTTCAGATCCATTTTATTGCTGCCTGTCCTCGGGTTTACTAGCTCTGAATTAATGCAGCTCCTTCTGCAACCCAAACACAAAAGGACTCTGCAAATAGCTGAAAGAAATGATAAGGACTCCAGGTGACATAGATCACGTACTGTACACAGAGTTACTTTCCCCAGAGCGAGCCCATGTAGGAGCATTTTGTGACATTCATCATTAAAGTTCAGTCCTTGGAGTGCTGCCATCGTGGTCATGCGCAGCCGTCTCTCTGCTGATAGAGCAGAGCTTATAACCAAAGGCCATCCCTCCCGAGGGCAGTGCAGAAGTGATTTGAGTATCAGGCCTCGGGAAAGGTGGTTTCCTACCCTTAGCTGGTTCTGTTTCAAACAGTCTTTCAAGGGCTGCTAGTGGGCCAATCACTTTAAATGCGTGATGGTTTATAGCAACAAAACTGTGAAGTCTCTGGAAACTAGAACCTGGAGAAAAGTGGAAAAAGAGTCGCTTTCCTGCCAAAAAAACCCCTCCTAATATATAGTGTAGGACCAAAGACAAAGTATTTTGTAGAAAGGCAGAACTTGCACAAATGTTGTCACGAAGGCTTTGGGGGCTGCTGGGTGGCAGCCACTCTGGTGTCCTCAGCCATCCGGGCTGAGCACAGCCAAAGTTGAACCAGCCTCCTCTCCCTTCCTCCAGCTTCTCCACGGACACAACCTCCCGGCTCTGATTTATTCCTTACGTGGGGACACACAGGACCAGCAGCAAGGCGGCTCAGTAAGTGAAGGGAGAGCCCCTGCTGCTCCAGGCAACGCCTCCTCAGCAGCTCCCAGCCGAATGCCAGCAACAGCACAAGTGAGATGGTAATTGTGAAGTGTGCCCGGTAATTTGTACCTGCTGCAGTTGTTCTCCAAGGGTTAGAGCTCACTCCCGCATTTCCAAAGCCTGCAGCAGGCCTGACTACTTCAAGCTATCAGACAGGACAGGGATACAGTAAAATGCGGAGTGGCTTCAAGTGGTGCAATTTCATTCTGCATATTCGTCCTTTGGGTCTTTGCCCAAAGACTCTTCCGCCTCCCAGTCAATTAAGAGAAGGTGCAAAATACCAGAGAAATGCCATTTCCTAGCTATTCTGATAAACAAAGTATATAACTAGCTACTTGGAAATGCCACTGGCTTGCTTCTTTCTGAGCACATTCCCAGGGAGAATGTCAGGTCGCATAACTCATTTGTTATCTTTACACAGAGGAGCTCCACTAAGCACCAGCCATCATAAAAATACTAACATTCCTTTTTGTGGAAAACAAATATAAAAGAAAAACGCAGCATCTCTCTTAAAAAAAAAAAAAAGCAAAAAAAAAAAAAGCCAGTTAGCACTTCAAAGATAACCACATGGTCTGTAAATAGCAATGTCAATACACGGGGGAGCTGCACTCCTTTTTGTTTAACGACAGCCTGAGTTACTCAAATGGAGGTAGCAGCGTTACAGGCCTTCCCCGTGACACAGAACGACACTGTGCATTCATTTAGACACACTCTCTGCATTTTATTTCCCTCGATAGCTTAAAAAATACCAAGAATTGGAATAGCGTAAGAACAGCATTTCAATCTAGCCTTATCTAAAGCGCTGCTCTCCTCCGGGCAGAGTGCACCCAGCAACATCTACTTTATATATACCATGAAGGGGAGTGTCAGGGAGAAAACTGCAGTAATTGAGGTCACGTCCTCCGTGTTTGTGAAGAATCCCCCCTCCCGCATTCTTCCCATCATCCACGGACGCTTTCATGTATATGCAGCTAGCCATTTTAATTATAGTGAAGTATTTATCTCCTGAGTGGCTGAATTAGTGGGTATTTAATGCTAGTGATGCAAACACCCACTGGCCTAGTGCTCTCGTTTTACCTGCAAATGTGAAACACAAGCCATTGAATTCAATTCCGTGGCAAATGTCCACAGGTATCTCTGAGGTATCTGACATCCCCCACAAAATCTGTGCTTCACATGCTTAAACAGCTCTCTCTTAAGCTTTATAGGGAAGGAGGAAAGAAGAGAAAGTCATGGTTTGTTGTTTTTTTGGAGGTTTTTCTTTAATCTCACTTGCGTAGAGCTAAAGCTCAGAGATTAATAATAAAAGTGCGTGTGTGACAATGCAGAAACAAATGCTCATCAATGTCAAATACAAAGCAAAATGCAAATTTATTTTTCTATTAGTTAACCAAGCTTTCACGTCAATTGCTCTCAACTGCAAATAAAGCTCACAAACTAGTTTCAAACAAATCTGGGAATTAAGCAAACAAAAAAACCCCCAACCCAACTGCCTTCTAGCACTGCTTAGCTAATTATGTTTGCCATTTTTCATTCAGAGGGACCTAAACAGATGAAACCAGCTTAAAAACAACAGTACTGAGGCACTGGCCTAAGGGCAACGGCCCTCCTCTGAATGCCACCAGCCATCAGATGCCGCAAAACATTGCCAAGAACTAAAGGGCATCCCTGAATGTTCTGAGAGGTAAGAATGGGAAAGGAAAGATGGACAGCAGGATGGATGGGAGGACAGGCGTAAGGGAGAGAAGAATGAACAAACGACTGGTGCCCAACACTAAATAACATTACACTCTCCTGCAACTATGCTTAGCCTCCAAGGATTTCTTTTCCAAGCTCTTCATTGAAATTGTTTGGGTCCTTAACTGATCTCCTGGGGGGTGAATCAGGGGAGCTGAAAAGGTTTAAGCTAATTAAGCATGGCTGAGACATGCTTGATGAGATGGGAAAACCACAAAGCTTTTGAAAGGGTGAAAAATCTCTGACCATCTGGTAGTGGTGTTGCATGAAGAGAAGAAAGAGGAAGACAAAGGGGCAGTTCTCCGCAGCAAGGAGGTCCAGGAGGTCCAGGACTCCTTTAATTACTGGGTCACCGAGACCATTACCACTCCAAGTGCCTGTGAAAGTCCACAAAACAAGCTTAGGAGGCTCAGCAAAAACAACAGCTCTCAGCAAGAGAAGCATCTGCAAGTAAGTGAATCGGAGCAGCTTTCCCCTAGATACACCCACTACTTAGAAATTCTAGGTAATAGATGGGGGCAGCGAGGGCCCTGGATCAGAACAAGCCTTTCTCTGGTGAACTCTCTACCTGTCTCCTCCAATTGCCATTCTCCAAGGCCCTGCAGATGGTGTTCTCTTTAAATTAATACCACCCCGCCAGCCAGAAGGAAGCTTCTGTTGTACTTGGCAATCCAGGTGAACAGCCTGCATTTAGGTTTCAAAATGAGTGCCCCAGGTGTTCCATCAATATGGCAAGCAGCTGATGTGCTCCAGCCTCTTCAGGCCTGGTTAAGGCCTCATCTGTGTTTTCCTATCTCTAAGACCAGCTAGAGAAAAATCACACAGCTTTCAGAGGGCCAACTTCGCACACTGGAGCAAAATCTGAGCTATCTTTGCTCTAAATGGCTTTGTCAGCCATGAGCTGCAAATGTGCCAGTGCGATCCAAATGAAGAGCCCTCCCCTGCCTTCTCCTCTCCTATGAGCTGGATACGGCTACGGCTGACTCCAGGTGCAGGCTAGCAAAGAGCAAGCTGGTTTCGACACCAGAAGCTGTGACCAAACCCCTGCCAAAAAGCAGCGCTACGCTCACTCTCGCCTGGGGATGCGAACACACGCAGTTGATTTCCTCCCCTCCCACACGCAGATTCTTCTCCAATTATTTCGGCCATGTGCTGTGACCCAGTCAGATTCGCAAGCTGCGCAAGAGCGGGCGATATCCATCCTTGGATGGGAGAGCTCATTAAAGGAAGGAAGCGGTACCGGCAATTTAATGCGGTGCGCTGTGGTCTCCAGGAGCAGATATAAAACCCAAGCCTTGACTACCTGTGGTCGTCAAATATCCTGTAGCAGTTGTGATAAAAACAAAGAGCATTAACCCTGTTCTTTGGCCAAATCTCGACATGAATGTCTCTCCACGAGGCTCCCCTTGAAGACTCATTTGGAAAGAGCTCCTGTGTCTTAAAACTATCGCACTTGTAATTCAGTACCATTAAACACTGGCTTCATTTAATGCCAGAGGAAACAGTTTCACAAGCCGATTCTGTGATCTCTGTAGGTACCAGTTTCTAAGATAACTTGGGTTCCTTTCGATAGGTACTGGATATAGATGTATTTCTTATCGTCTGCTTTTTGTGCTCACACACTTCAAGAGCCAGCTGGATCTGCAAGCAGAACTGCATCCAGAAAATCCATCCCCCTCCACATCATATGTAATGCTGCAAGCAGGAAATATTAGAAATTTTGTTCAAGGACTTTTTTTTCATTCTTTCTTTCTTTTTTTTTTTCTTTTTTTTTTTTTAAGCAAACTTGCCCCTGTTGCAGGGCCAGGAAACTCAAAACCAAGCTAAAAAGGCAGGCAAACTTTTGGACATTTACTTGAAAAGCTGCTGTGTTCCAGCTGGCCCTGGATGCTGAGGGGACCAGCGGTACCACTGTGTGATTACCAAGTCATCTGGTGCAGCCCAAGACTCAGGTTTATATGTGCAAGCAGATTTATGATGAGACAGGCATGAAGAAAAATGACAACTGTGTAAAGTGATCACAATAGATGAACTTGCTACACACTGGACAGGTACTACCGTCCATGAAAACGTGTGACCTGCAGAGCCCTTTTAACACTCAGAAATGAGCAAAAATAAAAGACAGTGTAGCTGCTGTACTCTCAAAAGAGAAAGTCATGCTCAGTTTTCTATCCTCTCCAGACCAGCTGAGTCCTGGGCTGATGGAGACACTACACTCAGGTACCAGCACCCCAAAGAGGAGGAGGTGTTAAGACACAGCCCTGCTGACTACCTCCCTGTTCAGTCTGTGGGCTTTTCTGCTAATCTTTCCTGATTCCTGGGCTTCTGGAAGAATCAGACAATTTAATTTCCTTGACTTTTGCTCTTGGAGTTAAGGTACTGATTCTTCAGCACAGTAACATCTTATTTTGAAGCACCTGAGGTATCTCCATTTGCTGTCATTTGACGCTTTTGTACTATGTTTCGGGCTGACAGATCATACAAAACACGTCTAGTGAATGTGTTTTAACTGATGAAACACCTTGTAGCTGTGATAGCATTTGGCCACAAATTGGGAATCTCATCTTTTTTTCCAGGCACTGAGACGGTGACTTTGCCACCCTGACCCCCTTAACTATATGCCACTGTTAGCTGTAACCAGGGGGCAATGGAGAAAAGATTATTGACTTTTTCTTCTCAGAACCCAGAACACAGTTTAACTGATTTTCTATCCAGGTAAGAATGGTATAGCCTGTAAGTGACTGCTTATTTCCTCCACAGAGAAAATGCTGAACGTGTAAACATGCTCTCTTTCAAGGGCTGTCGAGTAATGTAGGTATTGAGTGTTTTTTGACAGGATGCTGTAAATGGAATCAAGGCATTTTCGGCCTCTGCGGTAGCTATGATTACTGGCAGAGCTATGCCCTTCACACCAGTGACTGGCAAACAAACAAACAAAACCAGGTTGAACATCTGCAAAGGGGAATAATGAGACAAAAGGCTTACACATCGCAACATTTCAGGGTAAAGACACTGGACCAGTGAAATAACAATGAAGGGTGTTTTGTGGTTGAAATTTGCCAGCTGCAGAAAGCTCTAGATTTGAAAACCCAAGATAAAAGTCACAAGTAAATTCTGAACCTGGGAGAAAAATCCTTAACAACCACTTGAGCAAAGAATAGCGTTCATCAGGTGCTGAACAATTACACTATAAGCATCCCAGCATGTATACAGGTAAGTAAAAGACAAGGCCATTACATGCTCTTCACATCTCTCTGGGATCTCTCAAACCAACCCAAGTGTTTTTGCAGCTGTCCATACGCTGTCCATACAGCTGCAACTCAAAGTGCATCATCCAGAGCACTTTTTTGCTGGACTGCTTTAGTTGCAGCTACAAACACACCCACAGCCCATGGGGGTGCACCAGGAAAGGACCTCCAGAGCTCAAGCAAGACCCCAAAATGGAGATGCTGAACTTTTTGTTGAATAACAGGAAGTCCCAAAGAGCTGCAGTCCTACCTCAGTATGTTGAGACAACACTACTGCATGATTAAGATCCAAGTGCAGTCCCAGAGATGTAGGAATCAAGACTAAATGTGAGCTTCCTCGCTGGCAGATCATTCATGGTGACTAGAGACAGGGTCAGCTTGGGCTGTTGGGCTAACACTACGGGCCAGGTACACTAGTGGTGACCTTGCACGCTCATCTGGAGGCAAAATGTGATGAAAGCCAACCAAGCGGAGGAAAGCTTTTCCAGATGGCAAGATCTGCTTGAGAGAACACTCGCCTGTCAACTGCATTAAGAAAAGGTGAGGGGACAGAAAACCTGCTGCCAAAAAATTATAGGTAACGGGCAGAAAAGAAAGAAAGAAAAAAAAAAAAGAGAATCCAGAGGTATGAGGAAAACATAATGCTTCAAAGATCTGAATGAGGGCAAGTAGGACTTTTCCTGTTCTGGTTCTGTAGTACCGAGAAACAGATTTAATCTCAGTTAGGGTTATGCCTTATCAAGGCAACCTCCACTTTAGAAGTTGTAGACGCGTCTTCCCCCTCCCCCTCGTGTCATAGTCCCGACTTGTACCGCACCAGCCTCGCTCTCCAAGCACAGGGAGCAAGGACACCTAAGAAGCCACGGTGTACCTTCCGGGCAGAGCTGGTGCTGTGGGGGTGCACAGAAGAGAAAACAGAGCAGAGCTCAGTCAAAAAACGTGCCTCCTGACCCACCTGATTGTATGCAGAGTGAGTAAATTCCACCCTTCTCATATGGGAACAAGGTTATCTGCTCACCCACAGCACTGGGCACAGCTACAGCAACAAAGCTACCAGCAGCAAAGTGAGAATGTTGTTCCCCTGCTCCCCCAAATGAACAACTGAGGGAATCCTTTGATCCTAGGACATATGCTGCTTGCTTTGAATTCATTCTTGTTCTGTACTTGAACTAAAGGACAGTTCTCCTAAATCATCCCCTCCCCCTACTTCTGTTTTTTTTCCCCACTTAGTTATGACCGCACTCCACTCACTCTAATTCCTGACAATCACCGGTTCAGTGCAGTTTCTTTCTCTGCTGCCTTTTGCATTTATGAAATAGCTATAAAATAGCATCAACAGCCTGGGACATCCACAGATAATGCAAGCAAGGGGGAGCACAGAATTTCCAGTTCCCAGAGCCAGCTCAGTTGGATCTATGTGTATTATTCTATCATAAACAAACTTCATTAAAGGAAGTAGCATTCCAAAACTAATTGGTGCATAACAAGATGAAGCCTCCTTTTGTGGCAGACAGGGCACAAGAATAGGAAATTTGTCCACGAGGGATCAAATTCTTTCTTTGTGTGGCTCCCTGCACTTCATGGGTCTGCTAGACCTATTCTGATTGAAGACTGAAGTTCTTACTGTCGCAAAGAGAAGTTAAGCCCACTGTTCAAACAGATGCCTCTCTAGCTGTGTAGTGTATTTAAAAATGGTGCCATTTCTCTGGAGGTGCTAAAGCTAATTTCCAGATACACTGATAACTATGATGCCATCTGTAACAGTACAGTCCTTGCCCAGTGAGCCCTACTTTTTCAATATGTTCCAGGAAAAAGTTTCTAAGATGTCAGTGTCTCTCCCATATTCCTTTCACTGGTTCCTTGGGTGCTATTTGAGATCTGAGAGAGAAGCGTTTTGTTTGCAGAAGGCACCGCTGCCTCTCTGGAGAGTTGAGCTAAAGACCTCGTAGACTTGGACACCACCACATGAAATACGGATTCCAATATCTTTCTATTATGAAAACTGTTTCGTGTGCTAGAAGGGCATTGCAGTATCTTAAAGCTCTTTATGCCCTGTAGCTCACAAGTACGAAACATGTAACATCATGTAATACTATGATAAACATACGAGGACCTAGGATGACTCCACAACATCTGCTTTTTGGTGGGATTTCAGGACTTTGTATTTTTTGGCATTCTTACCATGGAAAATAAAAATGAAAATGGGACTTCAAAATATTCCATTAAAAAGATCCAGTTTCTCCTCCAGCTTCTCAAAGGATCGAGTTTTTAAATTTCTTCTATTTTCCAGCTATGGAAAAAGAGTTCTAAAAAATATTTGACTTGATTTAATGCTGTTTCAATTCAGTACTGTAACATGAGTTAATTAAACTAAACAAAGGCCTCATTGTCAACACTTCCAGTAAGAACAAAGAGATGATATTTTAAATGAAATAAAAATTGCCAATTTATAATAGTATCTCTATTCTGCTTACTGAAAATGAGATGAAAAAAAGCAATCAAACACACACAATAAACCTTAAACACTATCATTGTTGAAGTATTCCCTTTTCTTGTTTCTTTTTTTCTTTCCTTTTGGCTTTTTGTCTCATACCCAACCATCGAGCCTGATAACATAAAGTGACTGTGACAGTAGGCAAAATGTTTAAGCTGAAACATTCCTTACATTTTCTACTTTTTATTAGAAAAGTACACAGAAAAACTGTATTGTTTGTCATTGAAAGAGATGAAAAATAATTAAAACTAAAAGTTGATCTTGCACCACGTATTCTTTACATACACTCAGGCTAGAATCTGATACATGGAGAGTAATGAAAAGAAAGATTCCTTCTGTGGCAGGAAAAAAATATGACTTTTATCCCCCCAGGAGACTGAGATTAATATCTGGAGCAGACTACTGACAGTATAATAACCACCCATCCTGCCAACGCACCGCGCTGCGCAGCATGGCCCAGGCAGCACCCTTAGGGAAGGTCTGCATCCCATTTGACACCCCTCTTGGAGCGGGGGAGGAACATCATTTTGGGCAGCACGTGGTGTCTGCTGTGGTCTGACTTCTGCACTGACCCATGCTTAGAAAATGAACGAACCCAATCACCTCCATGGTCCTGCTGGTGCGTGCCACTGGTCTCAACAGAGCACAAAGGAACACGGATCAGCAAAGCTGGTCCACAGAAGTGACACTCCCTGATAATAACTTTGTTGATCCTTTGCCATCAGTGAAGCAACTGCTGAGGGCAACTACCCTTTTGCTGATACAAGAGCCTGGAGATCTCCCATGTCAAAACTGAGAACGTCACCACAGCTATAACCACGGACAGCAGGACCAAAAACCCCACTCCTCTTTTGCATGCTGCAACATCCAAGTGGAGCACAAAACATGCTCCCACAAAGGCACTCACAGGCCCATCAGCATCAGCCATCCTCAGTTTCTAACAGAGCTACCCTGGTTCCATACCTCTGCAGGACTTTTTATGCGAGTCTGTGAAATTCAACATCCTGTTTGCAAACTTGGGAAAAAAATGCTGCCTCCCCTTGCAAAAGTAATCATTTCCTAGGCTGAAGGGTTTCTTTTCCCTGCCTACAGTAATGGCCTTTGCTACATCCAAAAAGCATAGAAATTACATGGCTGCATATTTCTGTCACAGCTATGATGCCTTCAGAAGAACAAAAGGCTTTGCACTGGGAAAGACCAAACAGCCCTTGGACCACCAGAGACTGACCACAGCAGGCTGGCAAGCAGAACTTGGTTGCAAAAGCTCCTCATCTGGCTGATATTGCAACTGCAATGTTCACTTGATTTTCGTGAAGTTCTGGAGAAAATAAAGGCATGTAAAGTGAGGCTTCTTAGAACCTAAAGGTATTCTGTGGGTAAAGGCACTTTTTGGGCTTTCCAGTGACAATCCTGTCACTGCGTACCTCCAATGACTTCCAGCTACCTGCTTTGCGATAGCACACCTCTCTGCCTAGCTTAGAGCTTTAGACTTTTGAGTTTAAATACCTATTTGCAATTTTCTGGTTCCACAGCACTTCCAGCATTCCTGCAAATGGTCCAAAGGTGCACCTTTGTTGTTGTGGTTTGGTTTTTTTTGTCTTTGCCAAATATCAATACCTGCCAGAAGCGGATTTTAAAGAAATATTTCATATTTAGGGCTAGATTATTCTGTAACAGCCCCAAAAAGTGTCATCCAATTGGTTGTAATCAAAGACCAAATGCACAGTATCTGATTTAGGGGTTTTATTCCTTTCGTCTTTGGGGAACCGAATCACGGAGATCATACTAGATCTTCAGATCCAAAATACCTTTGTATTCTTTTCCAAAGGATATTTTCTTTTTTATTTGGAAAGAAGATAGACAAGGAAGAATTTTTAAATCTCTTTTTTTTTTTTTTTTTCCCCCAAAACATCTCCAATTGAAACTGAAAAGAAGTTTGGTTAAGAAAAAAACTGGTAGTTACAATTGCCAAGACTCAAGAATAAAGAAGTCAGATTTGTCTGAAAAGATCTTTCTCAAAAAGTATTTTGTTTCTCTATAGCCACAATGTCATTTTGAACAAAATAATTATTTTGACATTATTTACGACTGTTCCAAAGCACATAAAATCCTATAAATGCCTCAGACCGAAACTAAAAAACTTGAGAGCTCTTTTCCTCCAGGTTTTTGAAATATTTAATTCTCTCCGAGATTATGCCATAAAATTACCTCTTTTGCTTAAGTACAACTGGGTAAATGACCTGAAAATCCAGCTGAGTAAGTGAAGAATGGGTGAAGTGATGGCTACAGAGTTACATAGTTATTCATGTAACAAAGACTGTTGAGCAAAACTGTGCTTACCTAGAACAGAAATTAGGCAGGATTCAAATTTACAGTAAACAGGCACTAACCAGAATACCGGCAAAGGAAGTCACGTAGACTGCAAATGAATTAAACCAACCTGTTCCCAAGCCTGGCTCAGAGAGAAAAAAAGGATGACTAATACAGTTCCCTAAACACAGCTAAGGTGCAACTGCACAGAAATAGTAATTGTCCTTCTCTGGACATTTTAATATCCTTTTTATAGGCATTAATTATGGCATTTTGCTCCTTGACTGTGCTTCAGTAACAACCTGCTTCTGCATTTCTGGACTTGTCCGATGGAAAATAAATGTGTCCTTTGCCTAGGAAGGATGCTTCCCACCTGCTCTAAATTTGAGTAGAGAAACTTCTCGAGACAAGCTCAAATTATGTTCCAAACGGCACAATAAGACAAAACATTTTAGCTCAGATACAGAAGAGTGCCAAGAGAGAAATAATGGCTCATTCTGCTCATGTTCCAGTGCTCCAACAGAAATCCTATCCTCCAAAAGGTTAAGCAACTTCCAGAGATGATCAGTGAGGGAAGTCATCATATCTAGTGTCTTTATGAAGGGAAGTAGAAGGAGGTGGGAAATCAGAAGACAGAGGGGAGAGCAGGCTCAGAGGGGGAAATGCCTATTTCCATGTGCTGCAAATTGTGTTGTGGAAAAACTATGCTGATTAAAGCTACAACTAAATGCTGTCATTACAGCAAGACAGGACTATTTCCAAGCCTACATACAAAGGGACTGTCAAATGGTCTATTAAAAGCATGTACACTTTACCTAATCAGCAAATAGGTCAGTGATTACTATGTACTCTGCTTTTTAATAAGGGGATTTGAGAATATTCCCTAATCTTATAAGAAAAACAGATTTCCATTACCCTTTTGTGAACTAGAATGGGTGCATTATAGTAGCTGGAAAAAAAAAAAAAAAAATTAAAAAGGCATCTTAGCTTGTCTTTTTTCTTTAGTTGCTCCCTGGTAATATAGAACTTTAAGTTATGGTAGCAAAAAAAGGGAGTAAATTGGCACATGTTATATTTTATTACCAATTGTGGAAAAAGCAACAGCAGGTTTTTATGAAACACAATGCCTTACATTGTTAAATTCTTCAGGGTAATTTGGCTTGTTTCTTACTGCTGACAATATGAAACGGTGGTGAGATTGCCAAGATTTTGATTCTTCGTTCCTCTGGGTGCCCGGTGCCCCAGAACCTCAGAAGCACCAGGATCCAGGACTCCTTGGTGATACATGCTACGGTGTGACCCCGGAGCTGGGAAGCTGAATGAGCTATACAGAAAGGACCCTACAAGCCCTAAAATCCACCAAAACACACAGATGAGCTGGTAGTAAAACTTGCACAACAAGATCAGAAGCTTTGTCAGAAGTTTGCGAAAACTGAGACACATGTCAAAACCAGCAAGAAACGGTCATTTCTCCACAGAAAACCAGATCACTGAAAAAATTCCAGGCACGTTTCAAAGCCACGATCAGTAACTAAGCAGAAATCTAGCTTTAGGTTGATCTTTGCTGGTCATTTAGTGGCTTCCAAAGCTCCAGTGCTGAGGACAGCCCACATCACAGAAGACTCCCATTAATCAAATGGCTCCTGGAGAGAGAGAGGGGAGAGAGGCAGCTCTGTGCTACCCTTTGCTCCACAATGAGCTTGGTTACACCAAGAAGAGTATCAGATGTAGAACAGAAAGACCAGGTAGTTTGCAGAGTAGTAGGTGCTACATTTGGCCGTGCATATAGGTCTAGTACAGGTCAAACCCACTTAAGATCCATGTATTTCTATTTAGTGGGACTAGCGTTCCCATGTTAACTTTTTTTTTTCACGTGCTCTTAGACAAAACCATGCCATTTCATATATCCAATGTACTCTGGATGCTGCTGGAAAACTATTTAACAGAATTAGTTTCTGAGGCAGCACTTGGGTTACGTGAATAATGTTAGGTAATAAATCTCTGTTTTATGCCAGGTAGTCTCTTTCCATCAAGAGGAGTCTTTCCTTGGGGAATGTATCTTATTTTACAAGCCTGAACTTCTGCTAATTTTTAATTTTTACCTCTCTTTGTCCACCTTGCTTTGTAGTGAACTTTTAAAACTTAAATAGCAGAGTATGTGCCCACCAAAACTGGAGGCATCTAGCAAGATGAGTGCTGAGGGTGCTCTGTGTGTTATACCCATAAGAATGAAACAAAACAAGGGCAAGTCCCTTTCCTTTCCTTTCCTTTCCTTTCCTTTCCTTTCCTTTCCTTTCCTTTCCTTTCCTTTCCTTTCCTTTCCTTT
>JAAGNO010003078.1:57313-74715 GCA_033439905.1 Ceryle rudis | reverse complement strand
TCCTTTCCTTTCCTTTCCTTTCCTTTCCTTTCCTTTCCTTTCCTTTCCTTTCCTTTCCTTTCCTTTCCTCTTTCCCCTTTCCCCTTTCCGCCTTCCCCTTTCCCCCTTCCCCTTTCCCCTTTCTCCTTTCCCCTTTCCCCTTTCTCCTTTCCCCTTTCCTTCTCACAACCCTGGAAAAGCACCCCTTTGCTTTCCCTCACCCTAAGACAGTGTGTTTGGGAGAAGCTGCACAGAATATCTATGCAGTTACCGAAGTGCTGTTACTCTGCAGGTAGACTCAACACATCATCTCCTCTTCCCATGGAACTGATCGAAAGCTCACTCAAATTAATGGGAGTCCTTCTACGAACTTCAGTGAGCTTTGGATTAGATGAATCTTGTACAGCAGCAACACCTGAGCCCCTGGGTAGGAACACATTCCAAAATGTTTGGAAAGAACCTTTTACTTAGTACTTGAACCTTTGAAATCAGGGGCAGGAAAAGGAAAAGTGCCAAGAACAACCCTTTTCTGACATTACCTTTGTTTCCTTAATGTTGCCTATTTTAATAGTAGGTAGAACAGATGGTGAAATATAATCTCTCCACTGAGAACTAAATGACAGCAACTAGCTGTAGGGGACACTGAAGTATTAAAGAGAAGGAAATGCACAAATAATGACAGTACATTTTGTCCAACTTGCTTTTGATGAGGCATAAAATAAAATGTAAATAATTTCTATTAGGAGGAAATTAGCATAACAACTTTGGTATTTGCAGTCAGAGGGAGCTTGTGTTATGTAACCTGGATTTGCAACTGAGGTAGTGCAATACTGGTTACCTGGATTTGAAGTAGGAATTACATCAATTCTATTCTCACCATTGGTAATAAAGCACAAAAAATGACACCATTACCATGACTAATAACAAAGAGATGTGATTAGTCTCAAGTAGGATAGGCAGTGAATAAAAAATTAAATAAAACTAAAAGAGAGGAAATGTTGTTTAGCCGTATATGAACAAAGAGGTTCTATTAACCTGGGTCTGCAGTGAAGAAAAGTGTCAATATTGCTAACATAGGTTTGCAATTAAGTTGGTGTCAATGTGGCTGGGAAAAGGAGTTCATAATTAGGACAACACAGTTAGTATTGACCCGAATTTTCAATAAAAATCATGTCTGCATTTTAATTTGGAACTGTAAAATTCATCCCTGTGCTCTACAAATGACCATATAATTATTAACTTGCAGTTACTTTCCAATTAGAGAATTATTTACATAATATGTTATTTTCTGTATAACCATGTGCCTGTTACAAATGGTGAGCTGAACGTAGGGTTCCCAGAAGTGTCTGATACTTAAAATTACACTTTTACATTTCTTTGTAAAAGCATTCCTAAGGATTTGAATACTTTAAGAAAAAAGAACTGCTTTAGCAAGACTCCGTGTTCCTGCTCCAAATATTGGATTCTTTATTGGAATTACTAGTTTTAGTTAATTACTAGTTAAATCTCTATTAATGACCTCACAAATAATTATCATACCCATTTATTGTAAATACTCACAACGCTTCTAGTGAACATGACCGAGAGGGTACTTAAAGGGACATAAATTGGTTGTTTAATCAGCCTTCTGCACTTTAATGTAGAAAACCAACGATGAGGAGGGTATTTATTTTAAAGTAACTTTAGAACCTGAGCGTGCACTTTTTTGCACTTGCATAAATTCAAGTTCAATATATAGAAACAACCCTCAAGGACAGACAAGAAAGGATTTTTCTTAAGGAAAAGCCCCACCGCTTTTATGTGTTCTTTCCATGTTTCCTCAGAACAGAAAAGGAGAAGATGAGCCCAGCAGCATTCTCTATCTCAGTCTATTACAAAAGCAGCCTTACCTCCTCCTCCTTTTTTTCCTTCTTCTTTTTCCTCTGCACCATGAATCAAAGGTCTCTCAACTTCTGTTGTATCTTCTTGATTCAACAACGGCTCTGAATAAATTCGATACAAAGATGATGAACAGTGAGGTTTTTTGGAAGAGACATAAAAGGATTAACATACACTAGAGAGATTACCATTAAAAAAACACCGGCAGAGGGAAAGGATCCTTTCTCCCAAAGGTACAGATACACAAGCTGCCTCAGGGAAATCCAAGAGGCTGTAGTTAAGAGCAAGGCCTTGATCCTCCAAGCTGCTGAGCTTTCTGGGATTTAGGATGAAACCCCCTAGCTCCAAGCATAGGCCTTCACTGGGACTCCTCACAAGCCCAGAGACAAACGTACTCAAGTGTTTTGCTGGACTGAGGACAGAGCTCTCGGTGCACCGAACACAGAAGCCTGAAGTGTTTGTTTGTCATCAGGAATAAGAAACACACTGTTTGCTTCCTTCCTTCTTTAGCAGTTGCAGTCATTTAAAAGTCAGCTTTTATCACTGAGAATCCACAAATACTGCCCTGCTCAAGATTGAATTTAGGGTTGCCATAAGAAGATCCAGCTCCACAGAGGTAGCTTAGTAGGTGTAGAGAAACAAAGGGAACTTCAACACTTCCAATAATACCTGAGCAATAACTAGTGGTTTTGCCTGTTAATCTTGCTCTTTGATTTCAAAGCATGTGCAGTACCTTCTATTTCCATGCAGGAGCTTTGGGAATCTGCCCCAGTTTTCATCTCCTCCTCTGCAGAAACATCCTGTTGTCCTGTTAATGTGACAAATTGCAAATGACGTCAGCACAATGACTGCGTGCAGGCAATGGCACGTTCATCAAAACAGGACAAAGACCTAATGTTACAGCGTGGTCCTTTTCAGCCAAGTACCACCTTTTTTTTCTATTAAAGAAAAAATGTTTCAAGTATTTTATATATGAAAACATCATTTAAAGTCTAAGCATTAAGTATATTAACTGGTTGGTCAAAACCAACCCCGAATCAACTTTCTTCTTCTGCAGCTCAGCTTTGACACCGATTCTCAGGGGAGCAGTTGCAAAGCACTCGCACTTGACAGTCAGCTTAAGAGAACAAACAGAATCACCCCACAGGCCTTTAGAACAACAACAGCAATGGAAAAGGACAATAATAACCATGCTATGCATCCTGTATCAGTATGGTTAAACCCACATATTTGGAGACACGTGTCTTTTCCAGCAACACCAGAGATTACTGCACCTCAACTGGTTGGCACACAACCTCCAATAGCCAACAGCTTTTTCTTAAGGCAGCAGAGGTCAGGCTGAAAACTGCTGGATGCTGAAACAGGAAGAACTAAGGTTCCCAACTGGTTCATTATCTCTGTCTTAAAGAATTTTGGTATAAAACTTTACCTTCGGCTTGCTCTTGTTCACATCCCACAGGATGCACTGGGTCACTCTCCCGTGCACTTTTGGAGTCCTTCAGGGAATCTGAGAAAAGAGCAAACAAACAAATCCTGCAGTGGATTTCATGCTGGAGAATTCCAGTAGCTACTTCAGACAGAGGTAGCCCTTAGGTGCTAGCTTCATATCTGGCATCCTGGTACGCTGACAACTTTTCTGTTTAACTACAGACTTATATATCACAAAAGTATACTCGTGGGTTTCAATTATTCAAATTGATTTCAAAATCTGCACACACACTGAACAGTTTTTTGCCTGCAGTACAAAACTTAAACAAGGAGCTGGCAAGAAAGGATCCGTAAGAATGATCAGCTCCGCTACAGAGATTTTTATTTGTGATGAATGGAAAGGCACAAAGCCATGAGAAGCAGCACAAACCACCTACCCGATGAATAAAAGTGATTTCCTGTTTGTTTAGAACAACACTTTGCATGGTTGGATTTCCACAAGCTCGGCAAACATTAAATCCTGTAAATCCCAATGCAGACCCCGGGCTCATTTCACTTGGTGCCAGAACTCCCAAGGTCATTACTGTGGCCGAGCCTGCTTTTTGTTTCTGGGGGAGACCAGCAAAATGAACTGTCCAAAGCCATACCCTGAGCCAGTGGCAGAGTGAAGTTTAAATTAGACAACGTTAAGTCCAATCACCGTGCTATCTGCAGTCTTGATAAACACAGGTCTTTTTTTTTTTTTACTTTTGTGTCGAAGGACATTTTCTGACAACAGGCACACGTTCATTTTCACGTGGGGATGGAGAAATGCATTGTTGCACTGCAGTCAGGAAATCACAGCAACGCAGCCACCTGTTTTTGCTCTGCTCATCCGCATAACACGCAGCTTTCACTGCATAAAGAGCTCTCTTAGAGCCTCGTTAAAAACCACTGCTCATCTAACTGGACATTTCTGCAAGCTACAGGGGAAAGTACACTTGAGGCCATAATGACAGTGACAGATAATCACAGAGTAACAGGATGTCTTTGGCTGGAAGAGACCCTCAAGATCATCTGGTCCAACATTTGACCCAACACTGCAAGCTCACCACTAAGCCATGGCCCTGACCACCAGGTCCACACGCCATCTAAATGCCTCCAGGGAGGGCAACTCCACCCCTGCCCTGGGCAGCCCATTCCAATGTTTGATAACCCTCAGTGTTTGTGTTCCAGAAAGAAACACTGTCTAAAACGCTGTTTGATGGAAATCTTAAGTAACAGTGCCAGAAGATCTACGGTGCATGAGAATAAATTATGCTATGACAGTCTTGTTATGGTTTGATTTCTGGAAGGTTCCTTTCTCCAATATAGCAGAGAAAATCTTACCGTATACCAAAGGATGCCTCTGTTCCTGAAACTTGCCAAGAATAATCTCTGATGGATAAGTGAGAAAGCTGGGTTGTTAACATCTGATCCAAATTTAATAATCTGTAGAAAAGGTATGCACTGAAAGTGTGTGGCTTTAATTAACTGCAAATAATCCCTCAAGGCAAATATTTAATTACTTGCACAGCTTCTTACTTCTTTCATGGCATGACAATAAGTTTATAACTCCAAGTTTGAAAACAGAATACCTCACTGATGTACAATTTGCTAAAATTTGCCCTTGCTGCACTTTTTTTTTTTTCACCCTACTGTGGGCTTAAAATGCTACTCGCTGCTGTCGTCTGGAGCACTGCTCCGGTCTTTCATACTAGGATGCCACAATGCACTATGAGTTAGAGAGGATTACCCCACCAGCCCGAATCAGGGCAAAATCAAATTAGAATTTCATCAAATTCCAAGTTTAATCAAAAAAGTGAGTTGAAGGACATCTTGGTATGAATGGGAATGGCAGTAGAAATCTGTAGGGAATTTTTCAGGCAAGCTTTATTGAGTGAAATTCTGGCTTTGCTGTAATTTTTGATAAAGCTTTCAGCATACCAGACAAGCCAAGACTTGTACCACATGTAGCCCCATACCCTAAATTAATATAATTTGTTTTCTGTGTGACTTAGCTACTTGTTTGGAAAAGGAACTGTGCTGACAAAGCTGGCATCAGAAGTCCTCCTCCTTAAGCAGCAAGCAGCCAGGGCCTGACCACAGCCCTTCAAACAGCCCAAAGTGATGATAAACTGTGGTATTACCTGCTGTGGGTGGGAGAGATGCATGTGGCTCTGTCCCATTAGACGCTTAGAGCTATCTTATCCCACACCTATTGCACAGTGCTTCATATTCCCAGACCTGTCCTTTTAATCTCAGTTCAGAGGTGCCACCTTTTCTCCCAGAATGAGGAATGACTCCAATTTCATGCAAAAATCAATCCCCAGCATCAGAGGAACAATTACGCACTTTGGTCAATACTAACAAATGGAGTTTAAGGAGCCACGCGCTCGGCTGATGTATGTTCCCCGTCACGCTGCTGTTTGTCGCGGTCCATCGCATAGCTTACGGCAAACTCCAGTTATCACACAGCGTAGGAAGCCTTCCCTGCAGCTGTAGGCACCACAGCTAGAGACCACCTCTGCTATTTGGCACATCTTCACACATTCCCATCGATGGCTCTGCATGGTTTACCCTTATAGGGTTGTTATTTTGTGTTAAAACTTTCATTTTGATCATAAACAGTTTTCAAATTGTTCCATGGTTCAAGAAAGCAATGTAATTGCTCAGGATTCCAAATTATCCCAGGCAAGATACAGCAAAGATTTTGCACAAGTTATTTTTTTATAAAGCTTGTTTCAGAAAGGAACAGAACGTGGACAGGAGTTGCTGCCTAGATGCAAGAGCCTGCTGCTCTTATTTCGGCTGCAGAAATCAGTCTTTGCATTAGTATGCAGATTCTGAGTTTCAAAACCTTTAAGGTCAAGACCATGGCAAAAATTTCTTCTTTTCAAATGCAAATATTAGGTTCAAGCCCAAAGGTCTAAAGATAGATTTACTTTTAGGATTAACAAGAATAAAATAAAGCAAAGGAATAAACCCAAATTTATGAAGAAAATCTGAGCCAAGCAAGAGTAAAAGTGTAAACCCAAATGCAGCGGTCAATAAAATCTGTTCCCAAATTGGACAGAAGGCAAGAGTGCCACCTCCACACCAGCTGGCAAGCAGCAGTGGGAATCCCACAAATGCTGATGATAGACTACTTTCTGCGTGCAAGTTTTCAGTAGGGTAATGGTATCCCTCGTGCTCAGCTGGCCTTCTGTGCTCACCTAGCCTTTTCGAGCCTTACGCAACTGGGCGTAAGCCAGTATCGCAGTCCTAAATGATTCCAGGGTCTAAAAAAGCTCTGGCCATCCCTAAAGACTTCACCCATCTCTAACTGGCTAGGGAACTAACTGATAAAGCAGTGTTAGTCTTCTCCTAACACAGCTACTCATCTTTTAAGTCGTACCTGAGAAGCCAAGTCAAGAGATTATTTCACAGCACATTAAGCTTAGTTGTTTGGTAACACACACTGGGCACTATTTACCTTGGGTAACCACAGATTGGGACTCTAAGGGCTAATATTCCTCCAGGCAGGCCTGAAAATAATCAGTGTTTCTGATACTACACTGGAGCACAGTTCCTAATGTCATCATTGATCACACATGACATTTAATGACATAAATGAACCACTTTTATGTGGCCTATCTTTGATTCATTTATGAATAAATGTGCAGTGGATAAAACCACTGCAAAATCAAGCAGCACTGAAGTGCTCAGTGCAATCTGAGTATCCCTTAGCTCCTTCAAACCTGCTTTTACTTGGTGGCTGCAGGAGCACTTGGCTCTCCGACCCTCTGCTGTGTTTGAAACAATGCTCTCATGGAGCTGCGTGGTCGAAGGCACCGGGGAATACAGCCCCAGCCCTTAACAACCTGTGAAGAAAATAGCTGGACTTAAAGTTGATCAGAATACTCCCCAAGTATATTCACTGTTGCAACATATCAACTGCATGTTGAATTTAGCTCCAAAAAATAAATGTGTAGCTTGCAATAAACTATCAATTCTACCCTTCCTGCCGATAATCAGACACTATTTTGTCGACGTAGTGGTGAAAACCTCATGTTTTTCCATGCCATTCATGTGTTTGGTTTTTTTTAATTGTATAAAGCAATGCTGCTACAACAAAATTTTGCAAATGCTAAGGAAGGGGAGACAGGGTAAGATCTGACTGTTAAGTGGTTTAAATGATCTTTTAAAATTCACTTCCCCAGCTACTCTCTGTACGGCTTATTTACTGAGTCGTTTCTAATGCGCAACACACCTGGGTCCTGCATACGGCACAGATAAATCACTGTGTTTTAGGAAGCTGTAAGAAGATTAAAGAGGGAAAAAGCTAGTCATTATGAAAGACGCGGGTTCAGTGCATTTTATTTTTTAAGCATGATACTGTGAAAAATGACTGGAATATTTCCAGAGTGAAAGAAATCAAGCAGCCGTCTAAAATTACAGGTAATGGTGTGCACGGAGGCTGCCACATGATTAGGGTATTCTTTTGCCTCATAAACTGAGGAAAATGTGTTAAAATGAAGTACAATAAAATGGTGATTTATGAGAAGTTAGGGAGATATTCTTGAGCTTTGACTTTAAAATGTTATTTTTATATCCACTGAGATTTCATTTTAATCTGTCTTTACAACAGATTAGATTTATTAGAGCCTGAGTTTATACGGCTTGGTAAAACAGACCTTTTAGGTGCAACAACCTGTAGAGATATTTTTGCAAGTGTTTGGTTAATAGACCAGACAGATCATCTCTGCAGGTGGGGTACACTGAGTAATGCTCCCACACGTTCAAGCTTTGAGTTGACAGAAGGGCCTCTCCTCTAACCTCACCTTCTCTGCACAAGACAAATTTCAGGCGCAGCTGGTATGACAACCATGGGCATCCTGCTGCTGCCATAAGGGGCTGGGCCTGTCGTACAGGGCTCTGGGAAAGGAAAACTCTTGAGGAATACCTGTCTGCCTCAGTTAGACCCCTCCCAGAAGAAGATGCCACACAACTGAAGGCAAGGCTCGAGGGGGGGAGATGTAAGGAGTAGGCACTCGCATCGGACTGACAGGAGCACAGCTGGATGGCTCCAGGTCAGCTAATATTTAAAAATAAGCAGGATCTAAACAAAAAAGCCAAGTAGATTAGTGTTAGCTGTTGCAGCTCTCTGTACCGGTGAAGGGTAGAGCAGAAATACCACAAGTAGTTTGGACCCTGTCTGGCTGCACAAGGTTACAGATGGGTGAGATTAAAAGGAAACGCGAGTAACCCGTGTTACGTACAGCTCGGAGTGACCATAATGGAGGGTGTTAGGAGAACGGGCACTTGGTTGGACGGCGATTGTTATGTACCCAGCTTTAAAAAAACAACCCAAACCACGCAATTTAGCTTGCATTTAGCTAGCAAAGCCAGTTTGCTTTCATAGAAATCCTTCTAACCAAGGGAGAGAAAAATGTTATCACTGTAGCTGGCATGCAGACTCAGAGATATGGCTGGGGGTGTTGAAACTCTTCCATTTAAAAGGTTCTTTTTCAGTTACCTATAATTGAAATTTTTCAGGCTGAAATTTTCCAGGTCTAATCATAGCCCAAGGGTGAAGTAAAAACATTTCACTAGTAGCTGCTGAGTGCTCAGCACTTCTGAAAATCAGGTCATTCATTTAGATGTCTTAATATATACTTAAGAGCTGATTTTAAATACCTCTTTTTGAGCATATTGGCCTTTCAGTCAATCTTTTTCACCCGCTTATCAATGTCTAATTTACGTCGATTTGCACAGCTCCCCTGCATCTGAAATGCTCTGTCTCAGTTTATCCCTTCTCAAGCATTTATGTCTTTAGGACATCGTGATTTTTTCCACAGTGAGAACCACAGCTGGCCAAACAGAAATTTTATATCCATTATGTTTTATAGGCAGGACACTTACAGGCATCTGGATTGTACCAAGTGAGTTTTTAGGGCTAACCCCCAGCCAAGGCACATACCTAATTCCATTTCTGACAACATAAGCCCTCCAGCTGACTGAATACAACTCCCATTTCAGAGGATGAAGAAAAATAGTGACTTGCTTTAAATGGCACTCCCACAGGAACACAGACTTTGGTGAACACCTGGAAATAATTAATTGCTACTTTATTTTTAAAATTAATTAGCATATGATTTAATTTAGTTGACCTTCAAATGAAAATTCAGCTCTTATTAACTGCTAATGAATTAAGATCAGCGTATTGTGCACAGAAACTTTGCCATGATTGCATTATGGGGAGTTCATTCTTCACCTCTACCAAATCCAATTCCTTTTTTCATTTTTCTGCCAGAAAGCTCTATCATTCAATCAGGTGAAATAGTAATTGGTAGGCAACTGAGAGGAAGAAGCAGGACACTCACACACACACATCCTCTTTAAACCAAACCAAACCAACCAACCAACCAACCAACCAATTACAGGTTCAAAACAAACCCCAGGCATAAATAATAAGGTCCACCTAAAATGAGTTTGTAGTCCCAGCACCATCTTGTGTGGACAGGCACAGCAGACAGTGCAGCCTGTCTGATGTGTGTTTTATCTGCTGCATAAACATTAATGACTTTAATCGCTTTGTTCTGCCCTTACACTTCATAAAGAGAAGCGTCTCTAACTTGAAATACGCTGTGTATAAAGGATCTACTTCCACATGCACAGTAATGAAGCTCTACAAAGGTGCTGCCTAGAGATGTCAGCTCTCCCCCCAGCACCTCATAGTTATGCACACAAGTTTTCAAGGGTAAAATTGCAAAGCTTCTTTGCAGTATTTCCAGACACTGGAAATAGAAACTTGGCACGGACTGGAAGAAGAGGGTGCTTCCACAGCATAACATCAAACATCTTGATATTCTTGGAATATGACTGTTCTGCGGGGTTTTGGTTTGGTTTTTTTTTTTTTTTTTTCTCTGAAGGACAGAGAAAGCACTCAAAAAGTTTGGTCAGCTCAAAGGTCATGTGCTAAGTATGTCCATGTGGACTTATTTTTTCTGGACAGTGTCTCTTTTACAGTGAATAACAGAAGAGATATACTTTCACATTATTATGAGATTTATAATCTCACAGTTGGTTTTCATTTTAATTGGAGCCCCTGAAAACATGATTCCTACACTGCTCCATGCACTTATCATGAAACATTCCCCTTGATGTTCCCATTTTTCACCTTTTCCTTTTAAAAAAACCCCAAACCAACGATAAAGATGACTCAGGTAAGACAGAAATACTATAAAACTTCATTGTAGCAGAGATGGATGTGCCCTGGTTTGAATATCACCACATTTTAGAGCAATAAATAACTACTTCAATGTGTTTGCTATATTCTAATCCCAGATATATGAGGAAAAAAAATAAGCAGAAAAACTACTAGTCAACTCTAATTGGAGTCAAAATACATGTTTTGGTGCACCCTCCAGAACTGACATTTGAAAGACTGCTGCACTTTCATAGCAGGCTTCAAAACCTCCTATTCTGGGTCACTTAAAACTATGCTTTTTGGGAATAGGTAGCCTGGACTTATTTGCCACAAACCTCCTTTCACAGTAATTAGGTGGAAGACACCACCAGAAAACCAGCATTGCTTCAAATGCTTTAGATCCAGTTCATTTAGTTGAAGATAAACTACAGAAATGAGTATGTTCCAGGACCTGGCAGGTTTTAGCTGTGTTAAATCAGTGGGCAAACAATTTAAAGGCTGAAATTTGTTTTGGGAGCAGCAGGTGTTTTGAGAAATGCCAGGATTTTGCAAAAGTGCCATTTCCCAAGTGGTAGCAAGTTTCTGGTAACACCAGTATCCATTTTAAAACAACTCAAAATCTAAAATCGGAAAAGGTGAACATCTACTAAAGGAAATAAGGATTAAAACCATGACCTGCTTGATGTGGTGGCCTCATCATTCAAATCTCCCGCTATCAAGCAAAAAACCCCAAAAAAACAGCAAGCAAATCCCCAAACGTGTTCTTTTCCCCACCGTTCCTTTTTTTCCTACTTGTACAACTTTACAAACCGAGTATATGGAGGAGAGCCTGTTTCGCTCCTTCCTCCCTACCAGACGCTTTCCATCTTACTTTTTGAGGAGTACTTTTGACATCAAAGAGAGACTGCCCTTTGGATTTCTCAGGGCACTATTTCTTCTGTCAACCTCTCAAGGAAGAGAGTAAACCATGATACTGTATCATAGGAAAAGGGAGACTGAGATGGCTGCTTTCCTCAGGTGGGACAACTAATACAAGGGGTCAAAGACCAGGAGTGGTTACACATTGAGATGGTCACTGTGAAGCGTATCAGATGACACTGACTTCAGAGTCAAGAGCAAGCACTCAAAGTAATACCAAAATGTTGGGATCTTCAGACTGCAGACAGCAAAAAACGCAATCCAAACCCAAACCCCACTGTGACCCTCGTATTAGGAAACATAAAACCCACATCTGATGGAAGATCTTACAGATACGGGATCCATAAACAGGTGAAGTGTCAGCAAAAAAAGATAAATGAATGACAGGTAATCACCAACTATGCTGGGGCTGAATCTATCACTATATCTGCCTTCCACTAGCCTTGCCATGGCTTTATTCTGTGAAGATATCAAAAGCAAAAGCCAGCACTCCAGCAAGAGTTTGTGGCTTTTCTTCCCTGCAAGATCAATCAACCCGTTAAGAGAGCACTTAAATCAACCCACCCAAGGCTTTGAACTCATAATCAGATAAGGATGTGGGCTCTCTAGCATGTGTCTTTGGAAAAGGGCAAGATCTCACACCCCGTCACACTTATCTAGAAAAATAAGAAGTCAAGCAGCGACGCTGAATTAAACATTATATCTTTTAAAATAAATAACTTAATGGATGTTAATAATTATGTTATCTCAGTAAAATGCATTAAAGTTTTCTATTAGTCTTTCTTGAAGGCTGTACTGATGGACTGTACTTATTATAGATAGCATAACTTCTGTTTTGAATTACCAGTAGCGAACAATTTATAAATCACCCAGGCTTTTTCCTGACGTACCCCCACAAAAATGCCAAGATGCATAGACTGGCCCAAGCAATTAATAGCACGGTATCGTAACAGGATCAAAACCTGTACGTCTGTGCACCGGTTTCTATCTGTAAACCAACAACTCCAGAGGAAAAATCTCAGCTTGAAACATTTAAATTAGATCATCTCTCTTTCTTGTTTCCTAAACTCCCTGTCATTTGGCCCCGTGACATTTTTAAATATTTATCACAAACTAAATGATCTGAGTGCCCAGCACAGTCTGCACAAGATAAACATTACTTTCTCCCTCTCAATTATGACTTCATCTCCTCCTGTCTCCTCTTGATGTGTTTATAGCTATTGTGTTTTTCTTTTTCCCCATCAGGAGAGCTGTGAATAAGGAGCTAATATTTGCCAAGATAGATGTGCACGCTTAACTTGACACTTTTGAGCCAACCCAGAGAGCCCAAGCTTTGGGCTTTTTTCTGTTATGTCACATATGATATTTTAGCATTACTTCTGTAACATGGAGACTTAGGAATTCACAGCATCTCTCCTACTAGCACAACAGCTGGTGCCAAGTGCTTCATTACAAAGACTTCTGTTAATGAAAATCCAAGCGTTTACCTATTTCTGTATTGTTTAACTGTGATTTTGGCAATTTCCAGACAAAGGCACATAAGGCTTTACAAAACGTCCTCCCGGGGCTGGATATTTTGAAACACAATTTACGATCTGTACCTTTATCCTCGCTCAGCTCTGTTTCTTCTGATGATGACAGGCTGGCTACAGCTGAAGGTTTCATCTCATCTGTAAGAACCAAGGAAATGAGAGACAAGTTATTCATTAGATAGTAAACTGATGAACCACTGTGCTGAAAGAAAAGTGTTACGCCTTATTGTGGCAAGATACTAGACCTGAATTTGATTTACTGGACTTCCATCCGTTCACTGGCCATTACTGGTCTGCTCATCTTCCCTAAGCCAGGGGTAAACTTCCATTACAAGTCTACATTTAAATTTTTCATAATGCAGACTGGGGAACAGCTATTAGTTTCATGGGTAGGCTCATGTTGCAATTTGCTTTGAGATTCCTTTTTCTTTTTTTTTTCATTTAATCTGTCTATTTTGAGAAAAAACAATTAAGCCATTCTTAACTTTAATCATGTCCATGAATCCCATTGGAATCCAAATGATTACATGTAAATGCTTTTCTGAAAATAGAAGCTTTTAATGAATCAGGCTGGAAATTTAGCAAGTCCCTGAAAATCTCTTGTATTGGAGTTTTTTTCATGGCAGAACATGCGGGTAAAACTACTGTGGTTAATAGATACAATTAGTACCTGGATTCACCAGCTGAATTTTTAAACTTTCACTGTTGCTTTTTCTTGGCAATTTTTATAGTTCCAAAACCTTCATAAGCCTTTGTTTTCTTTTCTAGACTTTAATTTCATTCAAAAGACTTGCCTCTGATGATTCTGACAATATTTTTTTTTCCTAATATAGTCACTGAGTATTTTTAACTGGCTTGAAACAAGAGCTCTGAGCCACCTGCCATTTTATTTTTTCACGTGTTAACTGTGAAGTTCACTGATGATGGACTGGAGGCCAGACTTTAAAAAACTCACATGGAGTCATAGCTTAAAAATTTCAAGCGAGTCCTTGTACACTATAACTGGCTTTTTCACTACTGTACGATAAGAATATATAAATCTTTATGTCATGGACTGGGTAAGAATACAGTGTCTATTTTTTCTCCTACGTTTTATTTCACAATATCAAAGGATACGATTCGTGTTTTGTCACACTCAGGTGAAGGTTATGCCTTTCGGTTTACAAAATGCATGTAAGAACTTTGTTTGATGGGATTGCTCCTTACAGTGATCATTCATAGTGATTAGAAACATTTTAGGCATACAACTGCGTATCTTAGAACAGCAGGTGATTTCCTACCACCAAGGAGAGGCACAGAAGCAGCGAAGTAAAAGTTCATGATTGTGTTTTGTCCCCAGAATGAGAAGAGTGAAAAGCAGCAGCAACTCATGAGCTGAGCGTAACTAACTTGAGGCAATGATACATCTCTCTGCTCTTGTCGTGATGTGAACCAACAGGGATAAATGCAAAGGAAAAATAATTTTGTCCTGTAACAATGTGTGCCGATGGCCGAGGAGGTGATTCAACAACTACACGTTGGCACGACGTTATGTTCAGGCATGCACCTAAAACACGTTCCTAAAGTATGACATTGTCTGGACCTGGGGCCTAAAATGTCTGGATCTTTTCTTTGACGCTCTTCATGAGAGTAGGAAAACACGACTACCAATGCAAGATAGCAAAAGAATGTACATCACGGCTCTGATAAACCAGCTCTGACAGCTCGTAATGTAACAAGTCATAATGACAGTTTTGGGAAAAACACAAGGCATTTAAGACACCTCCAGGAGCAAAGTTCTAATTTAGAGAGGTACATACTCCTTTATTCTCTTGGGAAAAATGAAACGTATCTTATTCCAACTGTTTCATGAATCAAAATACCATGGAAATACGTACCCCCTCAGAGCAAATAGAGCCAACAAGCATAGTGGACTGTATGTGGCATCTGCAGATAGTAGTATAACCAGGTTTAATTGCAGGAACCTCTGCAGTTGGAGCTAGGATCTCCTAGCAGTACTAGCTCTTAATCGAGCCAGCAGCCAAGTAGTACTTGGTGTGGTTAAAAGCTCGATACTGCTTGAGCAAAGATATGCCCCTTCCTAGACAGATATTCAAAATAAGAGTCTAGATTCAGACAGAGCAACTCATTCCTCCCTTCCCTCTGGTCCCCTTTGCCTGTTTAAAATATGACTAGCATAAAAGTGAAAAAACCAGGAAAGTAAATGTGGTTGTGCTCCAGCACTCACAAAATACCACTGTGTGTTTATCTTGGGAAGGATAAAGGGACCAGGTCCAAAGTTTGTTGAGGTACATAGGGATCTCTTTTATTCTGTAATACCGGTGTGGCTATGGCTTCACCTACTACTGCTTGTTCTTCGTGAGGACATAAAGCAGAGGTGATAAAGAGGACACGAAACATAGAAGGACTTCAAGCACTTGCAAATGGCATCAGCTGTTAACACGGAGTTACAGAAGAGTGACCCGTGGAGTGCAGGGAGAAATGTGACACAATGCCTAGTGCACAGGACAAAAAGAAGGATCCTCATCAAATGAATTCCTCGCCTGGAAACGGCCACAATGCAGTAAGCAAAACAGATAAATCAGGAATCTAAGGCATTCTAAATTTTTTTGCTGCATTTACTTGCTGGCCTTCTTCAGCTCAATCTTCCACACCACAGAATGACAGAATTGTTGGAGTTTGGAAGGGACCTCTAGAGATCATGTAGTCCAACCTCATGCCTCCAGAGCAGGTTTGCCTACAGCACGTTACACGGGATCCTGTCCAGGTGGGTTTTGAAAGTCTCCAGAGAAGGAGACTCTACAACCTCTCTGGGCAGCCTGTTGCAGGGCTACATGACCCTCATGGTAAAGAAGTTTTTTTCCTCATATTTAGATGGAACATCCTCTGTTCCAGCTTGTGCCTGTTTTCCCTTGTCCTGTCACTGTCTCTGCTGGACTCTCTCCAGTAGGTCCCTGTCCCTCTTGAACTGGGGAGCCCAGAACTGGACACAGTATTCCATGTGTGGCCTCACCAGGGCAGAACAGAGGGGGAGAATGACCTCCCTTGACCAACTGGCCACACTCTTCTTAATGTACCCACATACTGAAAACAACCTTCAGTTCTGATGTAAAAAAAAAAAAAAAAAAAAAAAAAGTTTTGAAGAAAACTGTTTCATGCCTTAGAATTAAGTATGTGTAGGCAACATCCTGCACTACAATGAGAAAAAAAATCAAAAGACTAAAAGCATTGTGCTACGTGTAATAAATACTACACTAAAAGGAATCCTTAAGAAATAAGGGGATTTTGACTGTCACTCCAGCTCTTTTGTTAACTGATTAATTCTAGTTGTCTTTCGCGTTGAAAAGAGTTGGGTGGGATGAAACATACCACCAATAAACAGCAAGAAAATAACAGAAGATCTGTTCTCATAGAGGGAGATTGTGTTTTAAAACAGTGCACTCACTATAATTTATAAGCGTGCCATCTGCAAAACCCACTGCTCACGAACTCTGACATTCATTCCCAATATATGCAATATCTTTCTGTGTGGATTTAATTCTTCATAACCCTTGAGACTTGTATAGACAATTTATTAAAACTTGAAAATACCTTTAAAAATCTTCAGAAGTACAGTTTTCATCAAATGAAGCCTGCTTCCTTCTCTTCCAAATTCCCTTTTCCCCCATTTCTAGTCTATGCAGAGGGCTACTCTGTTGTAGACAAAGGGAAACTGATTTCTTTCTAGTTAGAGGATTAGCTAGAGGTAGTCCACCTTCAAGGGAGAGCGTAGAGCTGGTGAGCTACAGAGGGAAGTCTGCATTCCTGCGCTGCAATATGTTCATTCATAATGAATGGGCTTTGGTCTCTGGCGGGAGAATTGCTCAAGTCCTGAGCTAATCTGCTGAAAATGTACAAACATTCTCACTGATAGAATTGTTCACCAAGGTGGATAAAACCTAAGAAAGTCCTTTAAGGAACTCGGCACAAACCTGCTTCTTGGCTCTGGGCCTCAGTTTCTTCGGCATCTTGCTTCTCCTCCATGCTGTTACCACCTAATGAGGAAAAGACATAAAGATTATTTATGATATATCTTTTTGTTCTGGTAACAGCATCAATATTAATGGTAACCAATTTGGCACGAAGTGCAAGGCACTGTGATAAAAGGAAGAGATATAAAGGTATACTGAAAAAAGCTACAAACTTGACCAGTTAAATTTAAAACAGTCCTATTTTCACATCGCAAGCTGAGGAAAGGGGGATAAAAATTTTATCTCAGTAGGCACACTGGAAATATCTGTGTAGCAAATGAAGGTATGTTTCCCTAAACGCTGTCTGCAATAGACGGGATCGCTTGATCCCAGTCTATGCACTTTACGAAGATTTTTCTCCAGGATTATTTTCACAGGTATCACAGGGTGTCAGGGGTTGGAAGGGACCTTGGAGATCTTCAAGTCCAACCCCCCTGCCAGAGCAGG